>CM061133.1:335894700-336068262 GCA_030789695.1 Scilla litardierei
AAAACCAGCCGTCAACCAAGTTCACAATGGACGACTTCGAGAATGATGACCTCCTGTCATATTTATCTGTTATGCATTTACTTTATCAGTTATCAATACTTCATCTGTAGTTTGCTTAATCATGTTATATTGTTCCTTTTCAATAATGAATGTCTTTCTTTTTATTAAAGTATTGAATTCATGTTCTATAGATGAAGTGTGAGTGCCTAGTGGACAGTGCCTCGACGCACACAATCTTTCGCGAAAAAAGCTATTTTATTAGCTTAAATGATTATGATGGTCATGTCATTACTATTTCAGGACTGTCAAACATAATTGAAGGATCTGATGAAGCAATGATTTTGCTCCCAAATAACATGAGACTAATAATAAAAGATGCACTTTTCTCTCCTAAATCAAATAGGAATCTGTTAAGTTTCAAGGATATTCGTTTAAATGGATATCACTATGAACTAAAGATATAAATGAGGATGAATATCTGCATGTTACTCGTCAAAAAGGCGGTTTAAAAAATGTCTTAGAACGATGTAAGGGACTCACGTTGGGTCCTTATCATACTCATATTCAACCTATAACAGCTAATTTGACTGTGCACCAGAAGTGCCTTTCATCGACAGGATTCAAACTCTGGCATAACAGACTTGGCCATCCTGGATCGGCAATGATGCATCACATCATCACCCAATCTTTTGGACATAATCTGAAGAACATGAAGATTCTTCAGAAGGGTGATTTTCCATGTCTACCTTGTTTCAACGGTAAACTAATAACGAGACCATCTTTACTGAAAGTGAGATTAGAGTCTCCTAGCTTCTTGGAGAGAATACATGGGGATATTTGCGGGCCTATTCACCCCGCAAGTGGCCCGTTTCGGTACTTTATGGTACTGATAGATGCATCATCAAAATGGTCTCATGTGTGCCTCTTGTCCATCCGCGACCTAGCTTTTTCAAAGCTATTGGCACAAATAATTAAGTTGCGGGCTCATTTTCCTGATAACCATATCAAGAAACTACGTCTTGAAAATGCGGGAGAATTCACTTATCAAGTCTTTCAAGACTATTACCGAGCAACTGGCATCAAAGTTGAACATCCAGTAGCATATGTTCACACCCAGAATGGGTTATCAGAATCTCTGATAAAGAGACTGCAATGGATTGCACGTCCATTGCTGATACAATCACAGTTTCCTGTTAATACTTGGGGATATCCCATATTGCATGCCACATTGCTTATCAGAATACGGCCCTCTGGTGGCCATATTTTGTCGCCGATGCAGCTAGCGTATGGTGCACCTCCGAATATCTCTCATTTGAGAGTGTTTGGTTGTGCAGTCTTCGTCCCTATTGCACCACTCAAAAGACCAAAATAGGTCCACAACATCGTTTGGGTATCTATATAGGGTTTGATTCACCCTCTATAATTAGATATCGTGTACCCCTGACAGGTGACGCATTTAAGGCACGTCTTGATGACTGTGAGTTTGATGAAAATATTTTTCCAAAACTAGGCACACAATCTAAGAAGCCAGAAGCTTCTGAGACCATTTCTTGGGACACAAAGACTTTGTCTCATTATGATCCGCGTACTAGTCAATGTGAAGATGAGATCCTGAAGATCCTTCATCTTCAAAATACAGTACATTTACTATCAGATAATTTTACTGACAACCAGAAGATTGTCAGATTACACATCCCTGCTGATAATACGCCAGCTAGGATTGACATCCCCAAAGATGGATGCAATCCACGGGCATCAGAATCGGCTGTATCTCAATTGAAGAGAGAACGCCCACCAGGTTCGAAGGACAAAGCTCCTCGAAAAACAAAAAATCCTGGAGAAATAAAGATGAACCCTACACAGGATGCTGAGCTCAGACCAGCTACCTATCCCCTCCTACATTCCCCGAAGAGAAAACTATAAGAGAAACATCATTAAATTTTATACGTACTGGGGAGGTAGTGGACAGAAAAAGCACTGTCGTTGACGACGACTTTGCGTTCAATATTGTCGTGCACGTAGCTGAATACGACGATGACATAGAACCACGATCTCTTGCAGAATGTAAACGCAGAGATGATTGGCCAAAGCGGAACGAGGTAATATGAATAGAGCTAGACTCACTCTTGAAACACGAAGTTTTTGGACTAGTAGTCCAAACACCTGAAGGTGTAAAACCTGTATGTTATAAGTGGGTTTTCATTAAAAAAGAAATGAAAATAACGAGATCGTACGCTACAAAGCACGGCTTGTAGCACATGGATTTTTCCAACGACCGTAGATAGATTAGAAACAAACATATTCCCATGTTATGGATGCGATCACGTTCCGGTTTTTATTAAGCATATCATCTCTGGAAAGCCTAGAAATGCAGCTCATGGACGTTGTGACTGCATATCTATATGGCAATATTGATAAAAATATCTATATGAAACTCCCTGACGGATATAAATTACCTCCAGAGATAGCAGAGAGACCTCGGGACGTCTACTCTATAAGGCTTCAAAGATCATTATATGGTCTTAAGTAACATGGTAAAATGTGGTATAATAGACTCGGTGATTTCCTTGCGCAGCAAGGTTTCACCAATAATGAAGTCTGCCCATGTATCTTTATTAAAAGATCGGGAACAGGATTTCTTATAGTCGCCGTTTATGCGGACGACTTAAATCTCATTGGATCTCCTGCAGAGATCGCTGAGATATCTGCAAGCCTAAAGAATACTTTTGAAATTAAAGACCTAGGCAAAACAAAATATTATCTTGGCTTACAGATCGAACACCTACGTGGTGGTATCCTGTTACACCAATCCACATATACAAGGAAATTACTGAAAAAATTTCTAATGGATAAATGTCATCATCTAAGTACACCAATGGTCGTTAGATCCTTGGATGTATATAGGGACCCCTTCCGTCCGCTGGAAAAGGGGAATGAAATGTTAGGTCCTGAAGTACATTACCTTAGTGCCATTGGAGCATTCCAAATTTGGCTAACTGTACGCGTCCCGATATAGCGTTCTCAGTGAATCTTCTAGCCAGATATAGTGCATTGCCCACAAAGCGCCACTGGAACGGAGTTAAGGAGCTTCTACGCTACCTTCAAGGGTCAATTGACATTGGATTATATTTTCCTAAAGATGGATCTTCCACTTTAATTGGTTATGCAGATGCAGGTTACAGGTCTGATCCTCACACCGAGAAATCACAAACTAGTTTTGTGGTCACCTACGGTGGTACATCCATCTCCTGGAAATCTGTGAAGCAAACCACTACATCAATCTTTCCAACCATTCCGATCTTCTAGAGATCCATGAAGCAAGCAAATAATGTGTATGGCTTCGTTCAGTCATTCATCACATCTTACTGACTACCGGCCTGAAGATTGGTGACCTTGAGCCAACCACGATATTTGAGGACAATGCAGCATGCATAGCTCAACTACAGACTGGTTTCATCAAGGGCGACAAGAAGAAGCAAATATCTCCTAAGTTCTTCTAGACGCACGACTTACAAGAGGAGAAGCAAGTCGAAGTACAACAGATTCAGTCTTGTAATAATTTAACTGATTTGTTCACTAAGGCTCTTCCTAGATGTACTTTTGCAAAGCTTGTAAAAGGAATCAGGATGAGACAGCTGAGAGACCTACAAGCCTGAAGCTTGTACGGATCAGGGGGAGTAACCGGTGAGTTGTATTCTTTTTTCATTAAGACTGTAGGTTTTTCCCAATGGGGTTTCCACAGCTAAGATTTTAACGAGGCAAACACGTTTACTTTGGACCCAGAAGTAACCATCCTATTAGCATCATGAATCCTGAAGTATTCATATGCTAAGTCCAAGGTAATAGATGGATAAGGGGGAGTGTTATGAGTGATGGAGGCTTATGGTCTCTCCTCCTCATTATCCACCATAACACCTCACTACCATATAGTGTGGTGAACCCTTGGGCTACTAGGTGTAACCTCGTATACTATGATTGAATAAAAAGATACCATGTGTTATTGCCATGGTTGCTCTCTCTCCAAACATAACTAGATTTATCATTTGTAACTCGATTTCTAAATATGTGTTACAACAAAAATAATCGGAGTTGTATAATCAGAGATAGAGCTAAAATGCAATAAACTATGCAAAAGTTTTGAATTGCAGCAATATAAAGCAAATAAAATTTAATTAATAAATTCGATGGTTAAAATTTGATCTCTGTGAAACGCTTTGATGTCTTTACCGCATTTTTAAGAGAGAGACTGCGTAGGGAGAGAATACTAGGAATGCCAATATTGCGGGTCGGGGCGGGTATTTAACTACCCAAGCTTGCCCCGACCCATCTACAGGCCGGGGCGGGTCGTGGGCCGGGGCAGGGCGTGTACTTTCTTACCAAAACCGGGTCGGGTCGGGTCAGGCCGGTCGGGTCAGGTCATTACTGACATCCATATAAATCCCAAATAAAAATTTTATTTGTGAATTGGAAGAATTTTGATTTATTTGTAATTTGGAATTGGGAATTGGCCCAATTGGGAGAATAGTGAAATAGAGTATGAGTTATGGGTTATTCGCTGCATGCATGGTCCGCATCAAAATAGTAAGGTTTTTTAGAACCTTTATAGTTTACCGGGTCGGGTCGGGTCGGGTCGGGTCAGGCCGGGACACATACAAAGCCCAAGCTTACCCCGACCCGTCTGCGGGCCAGCTGAGCCAGGTCAAAACCGGGTCGGGCCGAGTCGGACCAGACGGGTCAGACCATTACTGCCATCTCTAGAGAATACTGTGGCCATAAAGTATTGAGCGTTGCTATATACATCATCAACTTGATGGGGGGAGAAGCAACCATTTCTTTCGAAAAATGAAATGTATTTTAAAAATTGCTATATGCACCTCATTTTTGACGTGCATATAGGATTTAGTGCCAGCATTTGCCGTTTTGGGATGGAGAAAAAACTGTGTGAACAGTTTGATGGAAAAGCTTTTACTCTTTCGGGGGAAAAACAGTCGGTGCACCTCTTTCTCTGAGGTGCACAAAGCACTTCTCATGTTATTTTAGTCCAACCCAAAGTATTTTGGCATCATCCCTTGGGAAAAGACAAATAAAACGGAAAGAGAGACGGTCCCCTTTGTTGTGACGTAACGTGGCAATGATGAACAATGTACACATCTTGAAAGGGTGTTTTGGTACTTTCCTTTGTCGACGAAGGATGACGATGGGGGGAGGTGTACGAGAGAATAGAAGCACAGCGCGTGTCCTGCACGTTCCGTCCTCAGCCCTCCGCTCGTATCGCCACATATCCTGGTGGACCCACCTCGCGCGGGCCCCACATCTCCCCATCCCCATACTATTAATTACCATAAAAGCCCACCGCTCCCTGTTTTCCGGAATTCCTACGTCAACGCCAAAAACATTAATTATTAATATCACGGAACAAAACAAGAACAAAACCGCGGTTTGGTTTGCAGCCCAATCGCTGTGGGCGCCCGACGCCCTCGCTGGTCCAAATCCGGCTGCGGTTTTATCTTCTTTTTATTTTATTTATTTATTGTTAATGCCATCCCGCATGCTTATCCGAACTCCCACCTGCCATCCTAACTTTTTGCTGTATATCGCACACGTTTTCCACCGTGTACACCGAATAAACTAGTTACATGTATCATCTTGAAAATAGAAAAATTAATTTGCATGATTAGATTCTTTTTATTATTATTTTAATATTTACATAGAAAAATTAATTAATTTACAATGTAATGCAGTACTGCAGTTTGAGGGCTGGTGCATCATGAACAATTCGATGTTTTATTCCTATGTATATTAAAAAAAAAAAATTCGATGCCGGTCATGCCATTCAATATTTCTGTTCTATATTGAATGCGGAACTTCAGACTCTTCGACGGGGTCTCGAGATTGCCTTGAGTAAGGGCTTCTGCGACATTATATGTGAATCAAATTCACAGATAGCTCTGTACCTTCTTG
Source organism: Scilla litardierei (assembly GCA_030789695.1). NCBI lineage: Eukaryota > Viridiplantae > Streptophyta > Magnoliopsida > Asparagales > Asparagaceae > Scilla > Scilla litardierei. The sequence continues at coordinate 335,900,662 of CM061133.1, forward strand.
AGGCTCCTGACGTATCATCTCACCCTCTCCTAAGCTTAATTTTGGATATTATGCAGTTAGCCTTATATGCTCCTTTCGGCTCTTGCGTGGGTCGAACGTGCTGATGCTTTTGCGTGTGGGACCACCCGCCAATCACTTGTAAACCAGATGTAATAGGGACAGGGACTTCCTCTGATTTGATGCAGTAGACATCTAGGCGCTAAGCCTCTTTTTATGTCCAGAAACCTACCAAGTGGTTTTGTCCACATTGTCTCTGAAAATTTATGTTAACCTAAAAAGAGAACCATTCGTCATTTGGAAGATACCACTACACTAAATGACAGAAAGAATGATTCTAATGTGGATTGTTGACGAATGTGAAGTTTGGTGTAATGTCAGGTGATTCATATAAAACTCATGGGGTGCAAAAAATTAACCGGTTGGCTACGGGAGTCCCTGCCTTATATATATAGAGACGGTTACAATATGGTAATACATTGGCCTTACATATCCATCATTCTAAACTGTCATATGAGTACTTCAGGATTCATAGTGCTTATGAGTATCACAAGGGGGTGAATACTACTAAATCCTGAGTTAGAGAGTACAAGTCTCTTTAACTTCTCATGTTCTGTGGATATCACTACGGGTAGATACTTCTGGATTCAGAGCTAATGAGGTTGCCTCGTTAAAATCTTTGGTTAAGGAAAACCTAGTGGGAAAAACCAATAACTAAGGGAAAAGAGTACAACTCTACATTTAACTTCCCATGTTGTTTACAAGCGTCAAGCTTGTAGATCTCTCAGTCGTCTCATTCCAATCTCATTAACAAGTTTTCTAAAAGTACATCGAGGTAGTGCTTTAGTAAACATGTCAGCTAAGTTGTAACATGACTGAATTTGCTACACGTCGACATGTTTCTTCTCTTATAACTCGTGCGTCCAGAAGAACTTGGGGGAGATGTGCTTCGTCTTGTCACCCTTGATGTAACCAACTCGTAGTTGAGCTATGCAGGCTGCATTGTCTTCAAACATAGTTGTTGGCTTAAGGTCACCAGCTTTCAGGCCGGTCACCACTAGGATGTGGTGTATAACTGAACATAGCCAGAAACACTCTCTGCTTACTTCATGGATCTCCAAGAGCTCAGATTGATTGGATGAGATTGTTGTTGTGGTCTGCTTCATCGATTTCCAGGAGATGGTCGTTTCTTTGTAGGTGAACACGAACCCAGTCTGTGACTTTTCGGTATGGGGATCGGATCTGTAACATGCATCCGCATAATCAATTAAAGTGGAGGATACACCTTTCTGGTAATATAATCCCAGATCAATTGACCCTTGGAAGTAGCGCAAAAGCAGCTTAACTCTGGTCCAGTGGAACTTTGTGAGCGATGCACTATATCTGGCTAGTAGGTTTACTGCGAATGCTATATCGGGACGCGTGCAATTTGCTAGATAAAGAAGGGCTCCGATGACACTTAGGTAATGTACTTCAAGACCTCGTATATCCTCCCCCTCTTCCAGCGGACGGAAGTGGTCTTTATGTAAATCCATACAACATATATGTGTATTTAGTGGATTACAATGGTCCATGTTTCTTCATCAACTTTAATGCCACATGATTTTCGTCTTCTGGAAAATATTTTCATATTTTCATCTTCAGGATGATAAGTCTCTAAGCCAAAAAATGTCTTTATTTTTGTCTAGGTCTTACATATCATATTCGGCTTAAACAGATATTTCGGTTTTCTCTTCAGGAGATCCGATGAGATTCGAGTTTTTCTCAAATCATTTTCTTTACTCTTTTAAAGATGCAAAGACAACCTTTTAGTAGGAGTCCTTGTTAAGGAATTCTCTTGATTGTATTTTATTATTTCTCATAGAATAGATGTCCCGAAGTCTATTCAGGCAATTAATGAAATTAGGAATAAATCCTTAGGGGTATACCGTCACAACATCCAAAGCAGCATATCCATAATTTCTTTTGCCAATTATGAGGGTTTTGCAACCATAATCAGGGAGTTTGATGCATCATTTATATTTCATAAGTGAGTCAAGCTCATCTTACTTTATTACTTCCTAGTTTCAGTGAAATGAACCTCTAAGCTATAAGTTATACCTTATGGCATATGAATTTATTGATATTTTATACAATACTTACTATGCCCACAGGTTTGATACATTTTGATAACAGGACTTTAGGTCATAACACTTCACGTTTCATCAGTGAGTCTAGCTCAACTTATTTTTGCCTCGTTCCACATTTCCAATCACATTTACTTTTAGCAATGGAGTGTGGATCGATTACTATCATTTAAATGGCAAAATGAATCGTAAAATAATTGTCGACAAGTGTGTTTCTTATTCAAACACCTCCCCCATGTATGCACATTATTCATTTATATTTCATTTTATTCCAGAATTTCCTCTTCTTGGGGTCTGGAACGGAAGATGATATGGAGATGAGCTCTCTTTCCTGTGGTGATATTGTTTTAAGATCTCCAGAAGTTTTCTCTATTTAGAGCCTCGTGGTCAGTACTCTCTTAATTGAGGACATCCACTTCTGCTGCTGGTAGATTGCATCCATAATTTTTGGTATGTCAATCCTATCTGGATTTTTAGCAGCAGGGATGTGTGATTTTGACAATATTCGGATTGTCAGTAACTATGTCCGATAACTGTTTAACAGTTTCACAATTGTGGAGGATCTTCAGGATCATAGATTTTGATATTTTGATATGGTCAACTGAGATTTAAGCTCAGGGATAATGGTGACATACATGTTGAACCTAGTACTGGTGACCCCCTGGATCACGCGTGACTCCTCACGTTGCTACGGGGACTTGCGATATCATCGTTTTATGCCCCATATGCCAGTAAACTCCTGCAAAATACGGAAAACACGGAAAAGTGAAAGAAAACAAGAAAACACGAGAAAACGAATATAAGACGGCGGTAAAATACGGAAAAACACGGAAGAAAACGTGCGCAAATATATGAAATATAAACGCACGTCAACTGGGAAAATAAAGAGTTCTAAGTGTGAATGATCTTCAGGATCTCATCGTCAATATCAAATCTTCAAATAAGGACACATCAAGGAACAATCTATGACATGTGCTTTTAAATGCTTCCCCTGTTTGGAGTGCTTGGAATCTATTTATATGAGGTGATTAAGCCTAATAAATAGTTCTAAGGCGGCATTCTGATGGCCTATTGTGGTGCTATGGGGATGTGACCTATCAAGACACAATGTATAAGCCGTGCTCTAAATGCCTCTTCCGTTTAGAGTTCTCGGAACTATTTATCTGGGGTGATCAGGCCCTGATAAATAGGTTCTAAGGTGGTGTTTTGATGGTCTGCAGTGTAATTGCATGTCCCCATACAATCACCAGCAACTGGAATTTTTAACAGATGCGTAATCTGTTTGAATCATTTTAATGATTTACTCATATAACCCATTTTTGGATGTGAACACAAACTTCAGGATGTTCAACTTTATTCCACTTTGCAAATTATTGTTGATTTCCCAGCATTATCGAATAATGTGTCCTCTTTTCTTTGAAAAAGCTGAACTGCGGTTGGATAATAGGATTGCTGATGACCATTTTTAGAGGATAAATGGATGAGTGCACTAAGGCACTTCATCAGCCCTTTGTGGGGAGTGGATAAGTCCACTTTTATCCCTCAACTACTTTCAAGAGACCTAAAGGTCTTATTTTTTATTTTAATGGTGAAAAGATTTTATCAACTTATCTTATGAAATTCTATTTGAGGAAGTCTTGAAAGTCAATGTCCACATGTAGTGGTGATGATCTCGTAATCATTTTTCCCTTTAAATGGTACAATGGAAGCTCACCCTTATGAGGAATCTTTGTGTTCTTCATGTTATGATTATATGATTGGGATATGATGTCTTGCATCATCACCAATCCACGGTGGCATATTATGTCATACCAAAATTAAAACTTAGACGATTCTGTGCACTTCAGGTGTTCCATTTGCTTCCTCTTTTCGAATTTTTATACGACTTTTGAAAGTCCATTTGAATGCTCAAGTATGGTCTTCAGGCCATAATTTCTTGAGTTATTCAGTAGGGATTTTGTTTTGACGAATATCCATCAAAACTTGGTAGTTGTTTTTCAGAGAGTACTGGGCATCCTCATATATAGTATTCAGGTTTGTAATTCTTGAATCTTAAGTCAGACGTCCCAAAATAGTTTTCTACTGGACTATTCTAATGGTGAAATTCTATAGATAGCATACGTATTAAGGTGTCAATGTGGATGATTTTGTTATCCACAATTAATAAGCCATTGATTAACAAAGCATATTAAATTATAGATGCTAAAAACTAAGCATAAAATTTACAGTATAAATAAATTCATAAAAAGCATAAACATATATATATATTGTGATCAACAATTATGTTGAAAAATTATTCTAAGTAATTATGTTATGTCAATAGATTATTGTTTTTCAAAGTTTATGTGTGCTCGGGGAATAGCCAATTATACAATAGTTGGGTCAACTTTCGTCTTTATACCATCTTTGTATAATTTTTCTATGGCATAAACTAATGCCCTTTTATATTGCAAGAGCAGTATGGGTATTATCAGAACTTTTAGCGACGGTTGAGATGCATATGCAAGATTTGGATCTGGTTTCTCAACGTTCGAGCAGCTATGATCTTTCGATCCTCCATCGTCGGCCAAGGCTTCCGCAACGATCCAGTCTTTTTCTCTGAGTTGGTTAGAACGTACTAATAACATGTTAGAATGTGATGGCTACAGGAGTCCGTAGCCTCATATATATAGAGTTAGGGTTACAATATGGTGCATACATGGGCCAATTTATAACAACTAGAATATTTTTAACAAGTTAACAAGTAATCCATTTATTTGAGTATGCTTCTATTTACACTACACTATTTGATAAACCTACTACACTTCCAATTGCATTACATTAATTTTCATAACTGCTAAGCTCACAAAATATGCTTTCAAAAATTTCTCTAGTATCACTCTCATCCTCCAACTCATCTTCCCACACCTCTCATCGTTGCCTCCTCCAACTTCTCTATTTCAACTCCTCACCCACATCATCCTCTTATGTCTACCTCCACCTCCTCCTCACACCATCACCTCGTCACCTTCTTCTCTTCCAGCTCCTCCTTTACAATGCATTCTTCTTCACCCCCATCCTCTTTTGCCTGTCATCGCCTCTTCTTGCAATTAAACCCAAGAAATTCAATGAAATCAATTAAATCCAAAAATTCAAAAAATTGTCGTGAACGTACTTCTGGGGGAGAACCCAGACCTTTATTTATAGTGGAAGAGAGAGTTCATACATGGATATGATACAATCTTTAAAAGGGATACTCTCTTATCCTCTCACATAGATATCCTATTTACAACACTTCTCATTATCCTGACATAGGTGTGAACTATGCTCAAATGAGCATCACAAGGGGTGGATACTTTAGGATCCTGAGTTAATAGGATTTGCCTCGTTAAAACCTTTGGATATGTAAAATCTTGTGGGAAAAAACCATAGCTAAGGAAAAAGAGTACAAAGTCCTTTAACGCCCCCTGATCTGTACAAGCCCTTAGGCTTTCTGATCTCTTAGGTGCATCATTCCAAACTTTTATACAAACTTCTTGAAAATAGCCGTAAGAAGTGACTTAGTAAACATGTCTGCCAGGTTGTCACTAAATTGCACTTGTTTGACATCAATCTTGCCATCTCTTTGCAGCTCATGTGTCCAAAAGAATGTAAGAGAGATGTGCTTTATTATGTCGCCTTTGATGTAGCCTCCTCATAACTGGGCAATGCAAGCAGCGTTGTCCTCGAACATAGGTAGGTTCAAGGTCACCGGTATTCAATCCGGTCATCACCAGGAGATCCTATTAGATTTAGATCGTCTACGCAGACTGTAATTATGACTGTTCCATTTGCTCTTATAAAGATGCAAGGACAGACTTCATTGTTGTGGAATCCTTATTGTACAAGGAATTCGCTAACTCTGTTATACCATGTTCTTCTCGATTGTTTAAGAATATATAATGATCTTTGTAGCTTAATAGAGTAGACGTCCCGATGTCTATCTTTTAAATTTATAGGCAGTGAAAAGCCATTATGAAGTTTCATGTAAATCTCTTTATCGAGATTTTCATATAGATATGCAGTCACAACATCCATTAGCTATATATCTAATCCTTCCTCTGCTGTTAAGCTTATTAACAATCGAAAAGTGATCGCATCCATTACCGGTGAGTATATTTCTTCATAGTCTATACACGGCCTTTGGGAAAATCCATGTGCTACAAGCCTTGATTTGTGGCATGCGACCTCATTATTTTCATTTCTTTTCCTAACAAATACCCATTTATATCCCACATGTTTGACACCATTCTGTATCTGAACTATTTGTCCAAAGACTTTGCGTTCTTAAGCAATTTCATCTCTGCTTCTATTACCTCATTCCACTTTGGCCAATCATTTCTTTGTTTGCATTCAGCAACGAAATATGAATCATTATCTTTTTCGCTTTCAGCGATGTGAATGGCAATATGAAACGCGAAGTCATCATCGATGATTGTACTCTCTCTGTCCAACACCTCTCCTGTACATACATAGTTTAATGATATTTCAGTTTCTCCCATCTTTTCCACTGCAGTGGATTTCGGGAGAGGTAACGGTATGTACATGAGCTCATTTTTTGTGGTTGTATTTAACAAGGTCTCCATGAGTTTTTCTTTTTCTTGTATTTTTATCCTTGGAGCCCGGTGGTCTGCCTCTTTTCAGTTAAGCAACAGCCACTTCTACTGCTAGTGGATTGCATCCATTCTTGGGGATGTCAATCCAAGCTAGAGTATTTGCAACACGGATGTGTGATTTGACAATCTTCTAGTAGTTGGTAAATGAATCCGGTAACTGGTGAACAATGTTCTGAATGTGTAGGATCTTCAGGATCTCATCTTTACATTGCCTGGTTACCGAATCATAGTGTTGAGGGATATATGCCCTCAGTTCATTTGTATTTGATGCAAATGAATTTTAATATTAGATGTGGGAATTTTGCATATGATGCAAAAGGGAATTAAATTTGGCTAATTTATATAGGGAGTCGGCCTATCCCTTTCGTTACGAGCAATGTGGGACAATCATTAAAAAAGAGGGATTTAATTTGGCTAATTGAAGTTAGTATGCCTTTCATAAAGGCCTAACTTCAACGAATTAAATATCTTCATCCATTAAACTTCAGACACCAAAAAAGCTATCATTTCGAAGGGCTTGAAATGGTGTACGTGTAGGAATGAACGTCGACGAAAACCGACTTCGTTTGACCCCTCAAACAATTGCCCAAAGATGGGCAAAAAGTCACACTTCGTAGACGTCAAGGGTTTTCAAAAAAACTCTAATTAAAATAACTTAAGTTGCGGGCGCGCCCGATTAGGCTAGCGGGCGCGCCCGTTCCCCTTGCGGGCGTGCTCCCATTCCAAGCGGGTCTAACCCCCTTGGTCCCTTTCTGTTGTTTTTGACTTTTCAGACTCGTTTGAGCTCTGTTTTGGACGCGGTTTGAACCTGTGTTTAGACTGGGATGATCCTGTCAACCAGGTTACCCTTTCCAATACTTTTGTTCCTTTAAAATTTTTCGTAAACAATTTACGACACGTTTAATCTTGTTTGCATCATTTGCAACATTGTCCCTTCTACGACTTAGTCTCACAACTGGCTTGTGAACTTAACTATTCCTTTTCATCGTATGAATTCCTCTTAGATATCATCCTATTACTAAGACACAATACTACTCGGTGTGAGACCTGACCTTACTACAGGTTGGGGCTCGACACCCCTAGACGACGGTAACCACGAGCAGCAGGCGCCGTCCCTATTTCAGAATCATCATAACGTGATCAACCCATTGATAAAAGTGTCGTCGGGTCCACCCTGACTGTATCAGTGATGAATACCATAGCTATAGTCCCTTCATCAAGACTATGTCCTTGTTGGCCCAGGGTACGGTTTACTGTTAACCCCATTAGCCAGCATTGGTCAGTATATGGCGGTCTTTGTTGTATTCACATTGTACATCCTACAACGTACCCCGACCAAGGATTAACACAAAGACCGTACTGAGACTATAACACTAACTTCTCTTTAATGGAAGAGACGAATCCTATCTTAGTCATCTACTCGCCTCGAGAGCTTCAGGTGTAACCCAACGTAAGATCTTTCAGTAGGCCTAGTCTCAAAGCTAGATCAGAGGTCTAAGCGACACTGTTCACTCACAGGTTCGTACAAATGACTTCAGGTCTTAAGGACCAGCTTACCTATCATCACCCTAGAGTTATTATAGACAGTTTAGTTAAAGTTAACCATTTAATAACTCTAAGTAGGTCGTTCAGTGAACTCATTCTCCAATGAGCACCTGTGTCTCGTCTCCGATTTCACCAAGTCGAATGACTATGATATCATCATTACCTTAAGGTAAGACAAAGACACAGTGGTCTGGCCGATGTGCCGATATCCAGTTCTCGACACATCTATGACCACAAACCGTTTAAGACTTAAGTTTCTGTCCGATCACTTACTACTCATAATCACTACTACAGATTTGGGCTTGGGTAACGCCACTTAGATAGCGCTTATAAAAAGCGCTATCTAAGTGAGCTCTTGTATAGCGTTTCTGTACTTATAGAAAATAAAAATAAATCAAAATTAAGAGAAAAATCACTTAGATAGCGCTTTTTGTTAAAGTGCTATCCAAGTAATACCTTAAATAGCGCTTTATTTTAGCGCTATGGACTAATCGTTACGTAAGCACTTTTATTAAAAATATATACATATATATAATCCCTTTGATAGCACTTAAACAAAAATATCCCAGCTTTAGGTGGGAAAATTTCCCGATTCCTGCTCCCCAAGCCCTAAATTTCCCAACCTGGCCTCGTCTCTTTCCCATTTGGCGGCGACCTCCCCCCAATCGGTGACCTCCAACATCTGCTTCGACCTCCCCCTCCGGCCTTCGCCATCGCAAACGCAAACATCTCTGGCCTTCGCCATCTTCGACCTCCCGAACTTCGACCTCCCCTTCCCCTCCTCACAGGTCGGAGGGGATGGTGCCCTAAATTTCATCGCCGCCGTAGTCATCGCCATCTTTGCCCTCGTTCTCTCTTGACATCTCCTCCAACGACTTCCCCTTCGACTCCGGTACCAAGAACGTGAAGCCAAATCCGAACACGTTCACCGCCAAAAGCACGAACAAGGCATTCCTCACTCCGATCCCCGTGGGGTACCCATGGTCAACCTCCCCATCCTCACAGGCCTAGTCTTGTCCGACCTTCCGAACTTGTTCGGCCCCATCCACCATCATCTCAGCCAGCTGTACAACCTCCAGTTCCTCACCATCAGCCACACCGACGTCAAGGGCACCATCCCCTCCGACCTCTTCTTCAACCTCACCGCTCTCCAGCAGCTCGATCTTTCCTTCAACGGTCTCTACGGCAGGATCCCCGAGGTCTTCTCCTCCATCAAGGACCTCTTCCTCATCGATCTCAGCAGCAACCAGTTCAGAGGGACCATCATTGTCCTAAATTTCACATCTCGATTCATATCAGCCAAGCCGGCATTCAGGTCGAAAACGCCTGCTGGGAGCTCTACTGCCTCGAGCACGGCATTCAGGTGAATCCATAGTCTCTACATCTATAATTTTTCAATTTTTTGTCAATTTTTTCTCTACATCCATAGTCTCTACATCTCTAATCTCTACTGCCTAGTTTTTTTATTTCAGTAGAATTTTGGATTGGGACTTAGTACGAATGTGGAAAGTTAACTTTATATTAATTTTTGTAGTATTGTTCTTGATGGATAGAGATTGGGTAAATGCAGATCGATTATCTGAAACCTAAAAGAAAGGGGTGGAAGAGTTTTGTGCTCATGCAATCAAGAATGCTAAAAATCCGATGTTCATTAAATGTCCTTGTCGAAAATGTCTAAATGTAAATGAGGTTAGTAGTGAAATGAAGTTGCATGATCATTTAATGTGTCATGGTATTGACAGAACATATAAGGTTTGGACATATCATGGTGAGAGCAAAGGTAAATGTAGCTCAAGTCGCAAACATAAATATAGTTCATCAAGTCAATTAGGCTCCTAATTTGAGTTTGAAAATATAATGAACACAAGTAGTATAGGAGATGGTAATGATAAATCTAGTCATGTTAAGAATTTTCCAAGTGTTGTCAATGAAGAGTTGTAGGATCATCCTGATATGTGAGATGACTTAAGAGAGGATGCTGGGTTACCATTGTGGCCGGGTTGTACAAAGGCTTCAAAATTGTCAGCTGTGTTGATTTTGTACAACTTAAAAGCTAGTCACCAAGTTTATGATGTGTTCTTCACAGAGATGTTAGAAGCTGTAGGTGGGATACTGCCAGATGGGAATGTGCTCCCTCGTAGAGCGTATGATGCTAAACAAATGCTCAAATCTATCAGGTTAATACATGAGAAGATCCATGCTTGCCTGGATGATTGTATTTTATTTAGAAAAGAGTACGCAGAATTGAATGAATGTCCCAAGTGTGGCAAGAATCGATATAAGAAAAACAACTCCCTGGCCAAAGTTATATGGTACTTTCCTATAATTCCTAAATTTAGGAGGTTGTATAGTAGCGCAGAAGATGCTAAATACTTGACATGGCATCATGATGAAAGAATTAATGATGGAATGTTGAGACACCCAGTGATCGGCCACGGATATACACCCGAAGAACGATTGTAGTTTTACCGCAAGCGCACGGCAAAGTGGCAAGCGGGTATCGAACACGAGGAGGTGGTATTGGCTCCAATCTATCCTAGGTTGGTTTGACTACGCATGTTTTATTGGTGGAGATGGCTATGGTATGATATAATGGAAATGGTGGTGGATGTCGGTGTCGATGATAAAGAAATCGGTCAAATATCGATTCAAATACAATATAATAAAAGAGGGAATTTGCCTTGCGGCGATCCTGTCACAATCGTCGGGCAAAGTATGGGGATGTAAAATCAAATAAAAACGTCTAGGGCTAAGGAATTCCCACTACGGATCGTCATACATCATCGTAAATAGTGAATCTCAATATTACTAGACTTGTGTTGAGGTGAACTAGTCGTAACTGAATAGAGAACCAAGCTCACGCTCTCGCATAATTGCCGGTCTATAGCAACCTAGATTAGGGCCCAATCTCTTGCAAACCCTAACCTAAGCCGCTAGCATGAAGATTGACATCATCGTCCAATCGCTCCTCGAGCCCACTCTCGTGCAAACTCGAGTTACGATCTAGGTTGTGATAGTTCGTATTCGTCCAATATCTTGCAAACGAATATGGGTATAGATTTACAATTAAAAATCATAGCTTTGGCCCAATCTCTTGCAAACCAAATCTAGAGAAATCCAATTGTCAATCTAAATCGGATTTCTAGGCCTTCCCATCGATTGGAATCCAATCTCTTGCAAATCCCAAATCGATGGAAATCCCTAGCTATCCGTAATAAATCAATCACAACCTAACCTCCTAGCAATTCTAGCAATTTAGAGATTCATTCATCACAAATATGAAATTAGATCCATAGGGTTCATCCCCAAACCCTAGAACAACAAATCTACTCTAGCATAGCAATAAGGATATGAGAAACAATAGAAATCATTGCTTGCATACAAAAAGATAGAAAAACAAAGATTCAAATAAAAAGAAGAAAATACTTAGCTTGATGAAGATCTTCAATCTAAAATACAAGCTTTTAGATCCAAGAGGGGGCCTAGGGCATGGCCTAACCTCTAAAAATAAATCCCTCCTAAAACATCTTGGGGACCCCCTAATGGTGGCTACAAACCCCCTTAAATAGCCCCCAAAAAACCCTAGCAAAAAAACCCTAGAAATCCCCTCCAACTCACGCATGAAACGGAGTCCGCGTACAACTTCAATTCTGGGCAAATTACGACTCGACCGAGTGGGGAAAGCTCACTCGGCCGAGTGAGAATTCCAGCACTGCAGCGTCGACTTGCAGAAATTCCCCAGATTTCATCCGACCTCCGATTTGCGCGTTCTTGGCGGCGTTGGAATCGTCATGAAGTCTACTATCCATAAAAAAATATGAGAAAAATAATTTGATGGCTAGAATGATAGCAGATTTGAAAAGAGTAGGAGGATGTCTGAAAATCTGGGCGCCGTGTGTCCTCGGCATCACTCGGTCGAGTGGCAAATGTCACTCGGCCGAGGGGCATTTGGTACTCGGGCGGACGGCTTTTGTCACTCGGCCGAGTCGGGCTTCTGGGGCAGACTGACGGATTACAGTAAGTTGGACATTTTGGCTTGCCGTCGTCTGGGTGCCACTCGGACGGACGGAGTCTCCTCACTCGGCCGAGTCGGTGTGCGATGCTCGGCCGAGTGCACGCCGATACATCTCTGTTGCGTGTCCGATCTGGCCTGCCGAGCGGGGTCTCAATGCTCGGCCGAGTGACTCCTTCACTCGGCCGAGTGGCATGCTGAAAATGCCCAATCTTCATCTTTTCGCTCCCCCGTCGCTCCTACGACGTTCTTTCTTCTTCCACTCCTCTTCCATTGCAGAATAACCGTCAAAAGGGCCATGGTTGACACTCCGGAGTGGGTGCAAATCCTCTTGATCTCACAATCGATCCAAATCGCTCCATATTTCCTGAAATATGACAAAAACAAGAAATAGTGAAAAGTATCGCAATATTGTCGAATAATCGTGAAAAGCGTGATATGGGCGATCAAAACGGTATGCAAATATGCAGAAAAAAGGTGTAAAATATGGAGTGATCAAAATCCCCCAAGCTTACCTCTTACTCGTCCTCGAGGAAGATAAGTAGAGAGACGAACTCGGGAGATGAAAATAAAGAAAATGAAATGAAAAAAGAAAGAACACGAGGTGGAAGGGTCGCTAGATTCTTCTCTCAGATCTCAAGCCATAAGCTACACATCACGATAACTTGGAAAATACAAATCACATGCTATAAGGATTTCATATCTTACATAAACATGGTACTTGCAAGTTTTTAAGAACAACAAAAGGGATTCTCTAAATTCATACAGTCAATTCATATCCACATCACGCATTTCATAGGATTTAATATACAAATGTTGGCGATGCACTTTTCAATCAAGAGTTATAACTGAAGCATATAAGATACACACCAAGCATGCAATAGAGAATAGAATAAGAGTCATGGCATTCACATATTTATTTCAAATCATGAAAAATCTCCATATCTAATATATTTCGCAAAGTCTAAGCATTATCGAATATTCCCATTCATGCACGTCTCCACTCTAATGTCATACTCACTCATATGGTCAAATGAATTCACCCCCCCAAGCTTAGCTTGAGGCGTCGCATCCAAAGGAATATAATAGTGGAAAATGGGATTTTTGCCTTGGTTTTTCCAAGTATTTTGTGGCTCCAATAATGAGATAGAGAAATATTTTTTTCCTTTTGGACTTTGTTTCTCATTTTTATTTTTGGATTTTTGTAGGAGCTATATGATTTGTATTTTTTGGATTTTGGCTCCTTTTTGGCTTTTTGGACTTTTTGGAGCTAACTTTTTCTTTTGTGGGGATTTTTGAGAAATAGATGCGATATAAGTAGCTTTAGGAGGTGAACTCAAGTGACATGTAGAGAATAAAAGATATCTGTGGAGAAGGAAATAATGTAACACTCGGTTCACTCTAAGATGTGCACGAACGGTTCAATAAAATAATACTTCAACTAAAACTCATATGTAAGCATGGATATTCTCAATCATTTCAATAAATAGTGAAGTCAAGTAGTAAAGTTTACAAACATATCAGGCATGCAACAGAAGGTGAATGAGACAATAAAACTGATGCTTCAGATATACTAATGATGCGTGAATCTTGGTGCATTTCCAACAAAAGCATACCAAACACTAATCCATACATTCAGCTTCAATTAATATCATGCATTCATATAGAGGAATCATCAAAAGAATATATAAGCAAGCACATGGATAGTAGGACTATGAAATACTCTAAGTAGCATGACAAGGAATAATAAGCATCGTGATGGTTGCTAAAGCAATAAGAGATATCATCATACAAAACTCATCTAGCGGAAAAAGAGAAAAGGAAAATAAAGAAATAAAAAAAAAGATAAAAGAGAGGAAAGAAAAGAAAAACAAGCACACAATATGATGCATGAACACACATAAAAGAAAAATAAGATGGAAAATTCAAAAAGATGATGCAAAATTTTGAAAAATTTTAAAAACCCTAAAATAAAGTAAAAATGCAACTAATGCATCTAAATGGCATGGAAATGCACTCCCCCAAGCTTAAACTTCACATTGTCCTCAATGTGATCATAAAAGGAAAAATATGAGGAACAACGATAAATATGAGGGAGGTGAATGAAAAATGATGAAATGAATGACATGAAATCCTAATGCAACTACATGCACATACAATGATGCATGAGAGCGCTTTCCCCCAAGCTTATACCAAACAATCCTATTCAAATGACTTGACCAAAAATGTCATGGCTTTGCAAAGCGTGATCAAGTCAAATGAATAAGAAAGTGAGTATTCACTTGAAAGAAATGCTCGATGGTGGTGAGCAAAAGGATGTGGCGTATCAAAATATGGAGAGGGGAATTAACATATATAATGGGTTTGGGGTATAAAAGATTTTTGTTGCCGTCATAAGAGGTGATATTTATTCAATCAAATCTATACGGTCCCCTCGCTGTCGAGATGATTCGGGTTTATTGAAAGCATAAAAATTTCTACACTACTGGATTGATATCACCTATAGCAAAAGGCGGATCCAGTATCTTTGTCGGTGCAGGCAACTGCTCCAACTGCTCCTTCCGTGGCTCCGCCAGGCGCGTGTGTCCACGGACTCCATCAGACACCAGCAATACGGCTCCCAGCACCTCTCCAAGGACTCCACCTGTACCCTGCAAGAGATAAGCCGCATCAATCTGATGTGGATAATTCTTCCCCAAAATAAATGTATTCCAAAGAGGGTCATCAACATAAGTATTTAAAATTAAAAATGGTTGACAACACTTCCCTGGAAATAAATCTCTACTCTCGTGTACCACGTCGATCAACTCTTTGTTGTTCGCCTCAGGTTGTTCAAGTAGCTTGGGCATATAAGCGTAGGTCTCATCAGGAAGCTCCTCATCATCGTCAGATCTATCCCATCGCACCTCCTGATCATATTCAATAGCGTCCATGGGTGCTAACTCCTCGCTCTCCTCCTCGTATACGTCCCATCGTACCTCTTGATCGTATGTACATGAATCCTGTAAAAGGCACGATGAGTCGTCAAAATCTGAATCATAAAGAACATCATACACGGGAGGAGAATCAAATGTAGGAGATGAGAGAGTAAAGAGATCTCCCTGAAGGGGAGCCATACGCTCTGTGGGATTTTCCTCAACATCAGTGGAAGTGTGGTCCTCTGAGGGATGCTCAGCCTCTGTAGAAGGTGGGGATGGCTGCGGTAGCTCGAAAGGAGGGGGGCACAATTCGGGCTCCATCTGTGTGCAGATGTCATCGTCCAAAGTCACGTCCTCCTCGATGGTATGCTCCACTACTGTATGTATGACCTCCATAATAATATCCTCTGATGGTATAGGCTGCTCTGACTCCGGTGGGTGGCAGGGGGAGGCGACGACGGCATAAGGTGGCTCTATAGGCTCATGTATCTCGACCATGGTGTAAAAATGGGTCTTGTAACCCTCAATTAGAGCGTAGACTCCATCATCAATTGTGCCTGTGGAAGAGATACAATGAGTAATAAAGTTTTGAAATTCAAGCTCAAAAGGATCACCTGCCGTTATTGTCAATTGACCGGAATTTCGAACTATGTCGACAATGTTTCTCAATAGGTCCGTGTACGTGTCCTCCTTTGACAACTCAGATGTCTCTATTTGTGGAGTGTTGATGGTATAAAGGTGGATATGATCACCTTCAAGTGAAGCATACACTCCATCTATGATAGTACCTGCGCTAGAGACATTAGCCATAACAAAATCGATGAATACTTGGTCGTATGGTTTACTTACCGTAACGGTTAGTGAACCGGTAGATCGAGCATCATCTATCATTTGCTCCAAGGCTGCGGCCAACTGTAGATCACTGAACTTCCCCACTTGCATCCTCTTCAAAAACTCACGTGAGGGTCCCTTTAGCCTTCTAGTGAAGATATCAAATAGCGTGGAGTCATTCCACTCGTGGTCTGACTCCGTCTGGAACATTTCTAACATTCCTTCAAACCTAGACAAGGCTTCCCCGAAGGATTCTCCATCAGCCTGATAGAATGCAGCGAGATATATGTAGGATTGTATAGAGCCCGCTCGCATTTTCTTTGGAAGCACCATCGCTGCAACAACTGTACCTGATCAATCAAAGTAAACAACCTGGAAAAGACGTCAGTGGTACAAAGAGAAATAAAGATAATAATAGTAGCAGGTGGTGGGGTAAAAAAATCTCTCTCAATGTTTTTATTTTTTTATTTTTTAATGTAGTCTAATCAACCTAATTGTGACAAATTGGCACCCAACGGGAAACACCTCCCTGGCAACGGCGCCAAAAACTTGATCGGCCACGGATATACACCCGAAGAACGATTGTAGTTTTACCGCAAGCGCACGGCAAAGTGGCAAGCGGGTATCGAACACGAGGAGGTGGTATTGGCTCCAATCTATCCTAGGTTGGTTTGACTACGAATGTTTTATTGGTGGAGATGGCTATGGTATGATATAATGGAAATGGTGGTGGATGTCGGTGTCGATGATAAAGAAATCGGTCAAATATCGATTCAAATACAATATAATAAAAGAGGGAATTTGCCTTGCGGCGATCCTGTCACAATCGTTGGGCAAAGTATGGGGATGTAAAATCAAATAAAAACGTCTAGGGCTAGGGAATTCCCACTACGGATCGTCATACATCATCGTAAATAGTGAATCTCAATATTACTAGACTTGTGTTGAGGTGAACTAGTCGTAACTGAATAGAGAACCAAGCTCACGCTCTCGCGCTATTGCCGGTCTATAGCAACCTAGATTAGGGCCCAATCTCTTGCAAACCCTAACCTAAGCCGCTAGCATGAAGATTGACATCATCGTCCAATCGCTCCTCGAGCCCACTCTCGTGCAAACTCGAGTTACGATCTAGGTTGTGATAGTTCGTATTCGTCCAATATCTTGCAAACGAATATGGGTATAGATTTACAATTAAAAATCCTAGCTTTGGCCCAATCTCTTGCAAACCAAATCTAGAGAAATCCAATTGTCAATCTAAATCGGATTTCTAGGCCTTCCCATCGATTGGAATCCAATCTCTTGCAAATCCCAAATCGATGGAAATCCCTAGCTATCCGTAATAAATCAATCACAACCTAACCTCCTAGCAATTCTAGCAATTTAGAGATTCATTCATCACAAATATGAAATTAGATCCATAGGGTTCATCCCCAAACCCTAGAACAACAAATCTACTCTAGCATAGCAATAAGGATATGAGAATCAATAGAAATCATTGGTTGCATACAAAAAGATAGAAAAACAAAGATTCAAATAAAAAGAAGAAAATACTTAGCTTGATGAAGATCTTCAATCCAAAATACAAGCTTTTAGATCCAAGAGGGGGCCTAGGGCATGGCCTAACCTCTAAAAATAAATCCCTCCTAAAACATCTTGGGGACCCCCTAATGGTGGCTACAAACCCCCTTAAATAGCCCCCAAAAAACCCTAGCAAAAAAAAACCCTAGAAATCCCCTCCAACTCACGCACGAAATGGAGTCCGCGTACAACTTCAATTCTGGGCAAATTACGACTCGGCCGAGTGGGGAAAGCTCACTCGGCCGAGTGAGAATTCCAGCACTGCAGCGTCGACTTGCAGAAATTCCCCAGATTTCATCCGACCTCCGATTTGCGCGTTCTTGGCGGCGTTGGAATCGTCATGAAGTCTACTATCCATAAAAAAATATGAGAAAAATAATTTGATGGCCCGAATGATAGCAGATTTGAAAAGAGTAGGAGGATGTCTGAAAATCTGGGCGCCGTGTGTCCTCGGCATCACTCGGTCGAGTGGTAAATGTCACTCGGCCGAGGGGCATTTGGTACTCGGGCGGACGGCTTTCGTCACTCGGCCGAGTCGGGCTTCTGGGGCAGACTGACGGATTACAGTAAGTTGGACATTTTGGCTTGCCGTCGTCTGGGTGCCACTCGGACGGACGGAGTCTCCTCACTCGGCCGAGTCGGCGTGCGATGCTCGGCCGAGTGCACGCCGATACATCTCTGTTGCGTGTCCGATCTGGCCTGCCGAGCGGGGTCTCAATGCTCGGCCGAGTGACTCCTTCACTCGGCCGAGTGGCATGCTGAAAATGCCCAATCTTCATCTTTTCGCTCCCCCGTCGCTCCTACGACGTTCTTTCTTCTTCCACTCCTCTTCCATTACAGAATAACCGTCAAAAGGGCCATGGTTGACACTCCGGAGTGGGTGCAAATCCTCTTGATCTCACAATCGATCCAAATCGCTCCATATTTCCTGAAATATGACAAAAACAAGAAATAGTGAAAAGTATCGCAATATTGTCGAATAATCGTGAAAAACGTGATATGGGCGATCAAAACGGTATGCAAATATGCAGAAAAAAGGTGTAAAATATGGAGTGATCACCCAGCCGCTTCACCTCAGTGTAAGACATTTGATAATAAATATCCGGAATTTGGAAAGGATCCAAGGAACTTGCGCTTAGTACTTTCAACAGATGGAATGAACCCTCATGGTCTTCAGAGTACTTCGCTTAGTACATGGCCCGTGATTTTGATGATCTATAACCTGGCTCCTTGGTTATGCATGAGCGGAAGTATATGATGCTGTCTATTTTGATATCAGGACCTAAGCAACCTGGGAACGACATTGACATATATTTGGCTCCTTTAATCGAGGACTTAAAGGTGTTGTGGGAAGAGGGTGTTGATGTATACGATGGTTACAAAAAGGCTGATTTCAAATTGAAGGCTATGTTGTTTGGAACAATCAACGATTTCCCAGCTTATGGCAACCTTTCTGGATATAGTGTGAAGGGGCATTGTGCTTGCCCATGTTGTACAAATGACACAAATCATCTTCGATTGAGTCATTGTAAGAAGTCTATTTATATGGGGCATAGACGATGTTGGATCGAAGTCATCCCTACAGAACGATGTCCGAGGCATTCAATGGTGAAGTTGAAGATCGGTGTCCACCTCCTACATTGTCAGTTGTTGATGTGCTGAAGGAGGTGTAAAACATTAAGACACAGTTTGGTAAGAAGTTTGCAATGTTTGTTCACACTAAAGGTTTTAAGAAAGAATCAATCTTTTTTCAGTTAGTCTATTGGAAGGACTTATTTGTTAAGCATTTTATTGATCTCATGCATAATGAGAAAAATGTTGGTGCTAGTTTGCTAAATAATTTGTTAGGTGACAATTTGAAATCTAAAGATGGACTCAATGCACGAATGGACATGGTTAAAATAGGAATCAGAGAAGAACTTGCACCTGTACCAAAGGAGAGGAAAGCACCATACTTGCCTCCTCCTGCTCATAATTTGTCTAAGAAAGAAAAGACTGTGTTACTCGAGACACTCCACTCCGTGAAGGTACCTGAGGGGTACTCGTCCAACATACAAAGTCTTGTATCTTTACCCGGGTTGAAATTGATGACGTTAAAATCACATGATTATCATGTCATCATTGAGAATTTGCTGCCTATTGCAATTCATGCTATTTTGCCAGAAAATGTACGTAAAACTATCACAAAGTTATGTTTGTTTTTCAAAGCCATGAGCAGCATGATCATAGACCCAAGAAGTCTGTCAAGTCTACAAAAAGTGATTATAGAAACACTTTGTGAGCTTGAGATGTATTTCCCACCTTCTTTCTTTGATATCATGATTTATTTAACTGTACACTTGGTTTACGAGACGAGGATGTGTGGTCCTGCACGTATGAGATGGATGTATGGCATAGAGCGGTATATGAAAGTGTTGAAAGGTTATGTGAGGAACATGTACCGACCAGAAGCTTGCATCGCTGAAATCTATTTAATTGAAGAAGCGATAGAATATTGGTCTGAATTTATCCCAAATGTCGAAGCAATTGGACTTCCGAGTACTCGTCACACTGATAGGATTGACGGTGAGGGTGTAACAGTGAGGGTGTAACAGGTGGTCAACCAATGTTGATCAACCTCGAACATTGGCAACGGGTACACTTGTGTGTTCTAAATAACACAATTGATGTTGTTCCTTATGTTGAGTTGCACAAGCAGGTTATCTCAAGAAAATATCCAGAAAAAGGCTATGATTGGATTGAAGTGGAACACAATTTTACCTTCATTGATTGGTTTAAGTGTCATATTGGTGATAAGATCTTAGAGAAAAGTGATTCAGTATCGGAAAGGGTTAAGTTTTTGTCAAGAGGACCTGATATGCATGTGTAATCTTACAAATGAAAGTGATTCAGTATCGGAAAGGGTTAAGTTTTTGTCAAGAGGACCTGATATGCATGTGTACTCTTACAAATGTTATCTCATCAATGGATACACATTCTACACTAGAGAACACAATGAGAGGAATACTATGCAGCATAGCGGGGTTTCTATTAATGCCACCGCACTAAACCAGACAGTTACGACATACTTTGGACAAATCATAAATATGTGGGAAATTGACTATGTCAGATTCCGAGTTCCGTTGTTTGACTGCAGTTGGGTTAGCATTCCTCATGGGGTACATGTTGAAAGTTCTGGATTCATACGGGTCGATTTGAAAAAGGTTGGGTACAAAGACGATTCGTTCATTATGGCAACGCAAGCTAAGCAGGTGTTTTATGTCAGTGACCCAGTTGATAAGAAGTGGTCCATTGTTATATTGTCAAACAAGTTCAATAATAGTTACCAAGTTAATGACCATGTTGATGAGGACGTTGACACAATTAATGATCCTTCTTTTGAGAACCTGTATGTGTGCCCGGGCACTGATGATAATTGTCAACGCTTATATGAAAGATATGATCATGATGAGGGTGAATATGTAAATCCAGATTTAGTTAATATACATGGTCATGAACGAGTAAAGCCAACTACGAAAAGAAAGAAGATAGCTAAAGCGAAGAAGAAATGTATGATTTGTTCATATTATATATTTGTTATTTATATATAGTCATTTCAGCTACAAATACAAATCTGCTTTAGACATGCATTAGATTGTGCTTACTTCACTTAATTGGAATGAATAAGATAAGTAGAAATTGTTGTAATCTGCATTCACTCTCATCTATTAATCTTGTCATCTTATGATCTTCTTCTTCTCTTATTTGCAGGATCATGGTTACTGGATCCCAGCGCAAAGAGCGTGCTAGTGGGGATGGTCAGGGTGGTTCTAGAAGAGGTGAGACGGGGGGTTCCGATGGTACTAGTGGCATGTCTTAGATTCAGTCTCGAGGAATAGTTACTATGGTGAATGTTAAGAAAAAAGAGCCAAAGGAGATGTAATAAAGGTTAATTGGAATGAAATGGGTCAACCAATTGGCAAAGAGTCGATGACCCTAGCACACTTCACTGGCTCTTGTAGTAGAAGAACTTTTCCAATCATGATTACAGATTGGCGTAATAAAGATTTGACAGCCCTGAAAGACCAATTTTGGGATGAAATCAAGGTATATTCCTGAACAGTTAGTAATCTGCACAAAGTTAGAATTAGAATTATTCCATTAGGAATAGTTACTTGCGGAGATGATTTTCCAGTCTATATCATGCTAGGTCTTCTTATAACTTCATTTGGATGAAATTGACCTTTTGATTTCTGCATGCTAGCTAGGCTCTGCATTTCTTATTTCTTGGTCTATTAAGAAAGCTAACACTTGATTTCATTACACGTTTATGATTTTTTTCAGTATGAATATTCTCTATCAAAGTACAATATGTTTCAGTATGATTTTTTTGTCTCCTTCCCATTCTCCTCGTCCTGTTGGCCCTTCGTCGTGGACTCTCGCTTCCCGAGCCTGCACTCATCTACCTTGTACACCATCTCCATCCGCTGGAAACAAGTAGTTAGTTAAGGACTTGTTGATGGGAGGCAAGCTCATATTGTGCTCCTTTTATAGAGGACATATGCTCTATTTACAGTTGTGCCATGTAGCCGAGCTCTTTTACATTATGCATGCATATATTTTTTTTATTTGAGAGAATGTATTATGTTTTTAATACTGATTGTTTAGCAGAAGGGAACTCATTGAAGTATCTTTAAAATATTCTTGTAAGATCTGTATGTTTTGATTTAGTGTCTAATAAATAACAATAAAGATAATTTATCTTTCAAGTCTTATTGTTTATTTTCTAATTTGAATTTTTGTTTTAATTGAACAAACTGGTATTATAGCTGATGTGATATAGTCATCTTTAGACCTTTAAGGTGAAGATCAAAATCACTGGCTCTTCCCATTCTTCTGCTCATTCTGGATGAAGAGGAGCACCGTCCCCATTTGAGCCCCAGAGATTCCACAATAACAGAAGCTCACATGCAGAGTACACCTACAAGATATGGCCTCATCCTCTGCCGAACAAATGATTAGCTCACATGATATTGCCCAGTGTTGATAAAAAAATCTTATAACAGACAGAGAAGCCTCTGGATTTAGCTGCACCAGTGTGCAATGATACGATTGGGGGCGTGAGATTTAAATATTTGTAATCGCAAGCGCACGGTGTTGTAGTGTGGCTTGGGGGTCGAACTCAAGGAGGCGTGGATGTGCTTGTGTCAAAGAGGATCAAAATCACCCCATGGACGAGCTAGCCCAGATCGAATGATGGGTTGTCACGGTAAAGGAATGCAAGGTATAGACAATATGAAGGAAAAACCCTGGACTTTGGTTTCCACCCTATCGAGCGACTCTCGTCGATACGGCCTACGGGTAGGAAAGCGATCGGAATTAGGGTCTAATGGTGAGACGTTGCCTCTGAAAGTGGTACCGGCATCCCGTGGGCTCGATATTCCGGTCGGTGCCCAGGATGATACGCCGGACTTCCCGGGTTCGATCAGTGGGCACTCCCGTGTCCATTAACACTGATCGACTCCGGGAGCACTAAGCTCGCAACGATAACTCCCAACGTCTCATCCTGCCGATCCCGCGCGCTAGGATTCGGCGTCTACGCTAAGGGCGTAAGCTATGGCTAGGGAGTCAACCGCCAAGTTTATTCCCCCTTGGCCCAACGGTCAAAGGCGGTCTTTTTCCTGCCGATGACAATAAAACACCCCGCGTAACCGTTAGATTCCTAATCCCTTCGATTTCCTAGCCCTATGGACGCATCGGGAAGAGCCCACGAAGGGGTTTCCGCCAAAATCCCAGATTTGGGAACTACTCATACATATTTAGTAAAAAGCGATCTAAACAGAAATCGACCGTAAAAATCATGATCAGACAATAGAAATGCAATGGTTGTAAAGCAATTAAGATAATACTAAAGTTTGACAAAGATCTGAAAACTTACAAAAACTGGGAAATTACAGCCGTCACAAAATGAAGAAAACAGCAAAAAATAACTAACTCTCGAATCTGGGAAACCTAGGGTTCTATATATAGAAAACGACATCACCCGATCGGTTGACAAGTCAACCGATCGGGTGAACCGCTTCACAGATTTACAGCGCGATGCGAAACTTCACCTGGTCATCTTCACCAGGTCGGTTGACATATGAATGTGACCGGTTGGATCTTGGTGCCGTCGGGTGAGGAGGCCGGTTGAGCTGACCGTGTCTTGGTCATCGAGATTCAGCTACAGGTGAACCGATCGGGTGAAGGTCACCCGATCGGTTGGCAATTAGCTTCGAATTCCAGAGAGTTTGCGCTTTTGACCCGGTCACTGAATCGACCGGGTGACTTCTTGTGAGCTCCAAGCTGCGTCTGGGTGGTGCACGCGTGCATCACCCGATCGGTTGACAATGACCAACCGATCGGGTGTGGGGCTGAAAGATGCAATCTTCGTCTTTTAACCCCCTGGATCATGCGTGACTCCTCCCGTTGCTTCGGGGACTTGCGATATCATCGTTTTTTGCCCCATATGCCAGTAAACTCCTGCAAAATACGGAAAACACGGAAAAGTTAAAGAAAACAAGAAAACACGAGAAAACGAATATAAGACTGCGGTAAAATACGGAAAAACACAGAAGACACGTGCGCAAATATATGAAATATAAACGCACGTCAAAATCCCCCAAGCTGAACTCTTCCTCGTCCTCGAGGAAGACGAGTGAGAGTAAGAGCTCGGAGAGAGAAAATGAAAATAAAGAGAAAGAGAGAAAAAGAAAACTCTATATCCTAGATCGCCCGTCAGGGCCAACAAAATCAAAAACAACACACCAAGCATGCAAATGCCAAATCACATCACTAAACCAAGGAATACGAGTCCAGACAAGTGCCATGGGCCCACGCGGTGAAGCGCGAGTGAGTGTGGTCGTGCGCTAGCAGTCCGTGTCACTATCTATGATGTGCGATAAAGCTCGATATACGTAAATCCAGGAAATGACCCAAATATCGATTCGGATTGAATAAAGTGGTGAATATATGTAGTTCAAGCATGCATGAAAATAGAGAGAGAATCGAAACATATCATGCGTCGGGGACTCCACAACTAGGGTTAAGGAAATCACCACACTAAAGCCTAGATAATAGCTAAAAAGTTCCTAAGCCAAGTGTTTTCAAAACCGATGGGGGTTGAGATGATGTGGAGAAGAACACTCGGTGCAAATTCTCGCCTTCCCTTTATTCTCGGCAAGCAGGAAAAGATATTCACACGGGAATTTTTTTTTGGGTTTTGGGTATTTGTAATTTTTTTTGGCTTTTTGGCTATACAAATTTTTTTTTCCTTTTCTTTTCTTATTGGGTTTTTCTTTTCTTTTCTCCTTTTTTGGATTTTTGGGATATTGGCTATACACATATGTACTCTCCCAAGTGGGAGAACGGTACACGATGAGGGGATTTGCACCAAGTAAAACAAAAAAGAAACCGAAATATAAACACTTGGGCAAAGGAAACTATTCTCGCTAGTTAGAGCATGGGCTAAATGGGTTATCCTAGTCCTTAATTGTGGAATCCCGACACATGCGAAATGAAGCATACGATATATACAATCATGCACACAGAAACAGACAAGAGAAGCAAATACCGCATTATTCATATCGACGCGTGATAATCTAGGGGTCATTCCTGGACAGGTATATAAAGTAAAATCACAAAGCAGAAGCACACCAAACAGCTAGGCACGACACACGACTCACAAAAAGCTAAGTGAACCCACGATGCATGAGATGCAGGGGGACTTGATATCCTAGGGCTAGTGAGTGTGATTGTCGATGCTATGCTAGGTGTGTGTGATTTTGTGGCAATTCATCATAGGGTTCATCTCTAGGAGAAAGAGATAAAAAGAAGAAAAGAAAAATTAAAACACGATGAAAACGGCACAAAAACGAAAAAGAAAGACTCAAATGACGCACAAAGTGCGACTCCCCCAAGCTGAAGCTTGCATTGCCCTCAATGCAATAAGAGTGAGTACGGGAGGGCAATGAAAATGGGGGGGATACGCACAGACACAAAAAGACACGAAAAACAAGAAAAACACAGATACAAAAATGAAAATAAAGAAAAATCAAAATCAAACCACACGACATAAAAATAGAAAAAGAAAGAAAGAAAGATGACACGACACACAAAAAATATAACAAGCACACACACAAAGAAAACAAAACACGACAACACAGCAAAATAGACTTCCCCCAAGCTAGACATGACAATGCTAGCAATGTAATATGATCGTGAAAGTGCAGAAATATGCAAGGGGGATGTCAAAAAACAAAGTGAAAGGAAATAGAAATAAAAAGGAAGCGGTTCGACACGTGAATGGGTCCTCCCCCTAGCAGTGGTAAAGCAGGGCCCCGCATAGACAGATGTGCACTAAAAATAGGGGGGACAAAAGCGGGATGGAAAAATATCAAGCAGAGGCACCACCCTCTGGGGGTGGTGATGGGGGCCTGTGCAGGGGACCAGTAGTGGTGGGGGGTGGGATGTGAAGCTCGGAGACACCGGGTGGGTCAGTGCGAATGTGGCGAATGAAGCTTTGAAGAAAGGGCAGGTCTCGGTCGACGGACTCCTGAGTTATCCGACCACCATGTCCAACTAGGAGGATCATGGCCGTGAATCGGTCGGATTGGTCATCGTCTTGGAATGACACCCCGAATTCGGCATCGCCAACGTAAGCGGGGGAAGTGGTGCATGGGGTGGTAGATGAATTGGTGGTGGTGGATTGAGCAGGGGGTTGTGTGAGACGAGCGCAACGGGTGGGCCTAGGGTTGGAAGAGCTGGCGTCGGTGGGCTTAGCACGGTGAGGAGGCATTGTGCAGGAGTCGTGTGTGTGTGTGTGTGTGTGTGTGTGTGTGTGTGTGTGTGTGTGTGTGTGTGTGTGTGTGTGTGCAAAAGACGACGAATACACACAAACACGGTCAACGAGCAAAATGAAATATTTTAGGGCAAAATAAAAATTGAGCTAAGGAGCGAGTTTATCCAAATGGGATGAAGATCGTTGCTCGTAGACGTCCCAATGCTACTCGACCGGAGCACGTGTGAAGCCGCGGTGAATTCTTCCAGCAAGTTTCGAAAATGGGGGGATATGTGAAAGTTAGGGTTTTGTGTGCGGGTGAAGTCGAGGGAGATGGGGGGAAATCGATGGAGAGATTGGTAGGGAGGGGGGAGATCGATTTGGGTTGATCAAAGGGGAAGAACGAGGTCAGGGGAAAGTGGAGAAGGCGAAACATCAATAGGAATTTCGAAACTGGCGAGGGCGGAACGAACGGGTGGAGGGCGATATATATAGGATTTTAAGTCGGGTGAAAAGTCACCCGATCGGTTGGCCTTTAGGTCGAAATTGTTGCAGGAAGAAACGCTACAGGCGAACCGGTCGGGTGATAATTCACCTGATCGGTTGGCCGCTCCACAGATTTTCCTGAAAGTTTGCCACAGCACCACCCGGTCTGTCACTTGATCTCTCTACGTACCACCCGGTCGGTTGATCATTCCCCAAAAATTCCCGAGAATTAAGCCCAGTTCACCCGGTCTGTCACCCGGTCTCGACTGGCTTCACCCGGTCGGTTCGCTGAGTTACAGATACGGCTGTTAGCTGATACATCCCAACCGATCGGGTGAGTTATCACCCGATCGGTTGGGGCCTTGTTTTCTGCAAAAACCCAAAAATCGCCTAAGTTCCACGACGGAAGTTCTTGCGGCTGGATTTATATATAAAAATAGATAAAATAAAGTTAAGAAAATGTCCTAAAAGCGGAAGTAAAAGTTTAGAGCATGGGTTGCCTCCCATGAAGCGCTTTTGTTTAACGTCGTTTAGCTCGATGCCCGTTGATGATGTTCATGGTGGGCGATACGGGTGATGCCCAAAATCCGGCATCTCTTCAACTCCAGAGCTTGTGGCTATTGGTGTAGTCGACGGCTGTAAGAAGATTTGCTCAACTACCCACCCTTTGTCTACAGGATCCGGGGGCTTCTCCCTCAAATTGGCGTCTACCGCCATCTTTTTCAGGATCCGGACCACATCACCGGTGAGGTCCATGGGTTCTTTGCCTTTCCTCCTCGTAGGAGGAGCCTTTGGGAATCCGGGAGGGATCACATGTCGCGCGACCGCCTCATTAGCAACTTCATTCTTTGGGGAGCCAACTTGCTCTCCAAGGTCCCCCAAGCTATCGGGGGCTCTATCTTCTTCGTTCTCCAGCATACCGATACTAGGATCGTCCGGGGGATTTGGGTGCTTCATCGACAAGCCTAGGTCAAATTCGACTCTTTCTTGGCCGACATTGAGGGAAAGCTTCCCATTCTTCACGTCTATCAAAACTCCGGCGGTTGCCATAAAGGGCCGTCCAAGGATAATAGGGGTATGCTTGTCTTCCGGCATGTCCATCACCACAAAATCAACCGGTACTTGTACTCCTCTCACATCGACGGGGAGGTCGTCCACTACTCCCACCGGGTACTTGACCGAACGGTCAGCAAGTTGTAATGTCATGCCGGTGGGCTCTAAGTCTCACATCCCTATTCTCTTGTACAACGATAGGGGCATTAAGCTGACGCTCGCTCCTAGATCGACGAGCGCCCTCTGGATTTGCACTTCCCCAATAGAGCAAGGGATGGAGAAACTTCCTGGGTCCTTGAGCTTAGGCGGATTTGCGCGCTGAATGAGGGCGCTGCACTCCGCCGTTAACATGACCCTCTCTTTTCTAGATCCCCGTGTCACCAAGTCTTTCAGAAATTTGGCATATGAGGGAATTGTCTCGATGGCCTCGAGGAAGGGGATTTGTAAGCTCAGATCTTTCACAATGGCAAAGAATTTGCCATACTTCTCATCGATTTTGGCTTTGGCAAGCCGTTGTGGGAAAGGCACAACGGGCTTGAACACTCTTAGGTTCCCTTCCTCATCCTTTTTCTTCTCCTCTCTATGAACTCCCTCCAGAGTAGTTGGCTTCGGTGACGAAGCACTGTCGTCATTTAATTTCTCAATTGGTCGTTCCACGACCAACGGTGCTTCCGATCCTTTGGGGGGCTCTCTTGTCGGTATTTGTGTTCCGCTCCTCAAGACGATGGCAGACACGTTCTCATGCTCATGCGTGAGCGCCAAGGTCCGATTTACCCCCCTCAGGTTCACCTCAGGCTGTGGCGGTAAAAGATTCTGCGGTCTCTGAAGGTTCGCCACTTGCAACCCCAGCTGGGTCACCTGATCAGTGAGGACTCTTTGTCCCATCTCCAGCTTCAGATTTATCTTCTCCTGGTTGGCGATGTATTGAGTCAAGAGGGACTCAACCAGAGAGATGGCCCTCTGCTGGCCGTATTGCTGCTGGGTGGTCTGCTGATTCCTAGGAGCATACTGTTGATACTGTTGTGGAGGTTGTTGCTGCGGAAATTGCTGCTGCTGAAACTGCTGCTGAGGCCTAGCTGGCTGATATATCTGCTGTTGTTGCTGAGCCGGCTGTTGATAAGGCGCTCGGTAGCTAAGGTTGGGATGATTCCGGTTGTTGGGAGAGTAGGCTGGGTTGGAGTTGGTTCGTGGTGGAAAAGGCGCATTCCCCGTAGGATTGTAAAATAATGCGCTCGCCTGATCCAATGGTGGTGAGATGTCACCACCATCGAACTCTCCAAAAACTTCGGATTCCACCGCAGCAATCTGTTGTGTACCGGCGCCACCGGCGCCTACCATCAATGCGGAGATCTGGGTCGACAGCAAGTCAAACTTGCTTGACAATTTGTTGACGTCCTCGACTCTATGGATGCCCCCAGATCTAGATGTGGCTCTCTCGTCACACCATCGCTCGTTGTTAGATGCCATATTTTCCAGAATCTGTCCGGCATCTTCTTCACTTCTTGACATGAAGGACCCTCCAACCGCGGCGTCCATGGAAGATTTTAAATCATCCCTCAACCCATTATAAAACAGATTTATGATCTGCCACTTGGGGAGCTCATGGTGGGGACATCTTCTCTGCATCTCCTTGTATCTCATCCAAGCTTCATGCAAGGACTCGTGGCTGGCCTGGGAGAAGGAGGAGATCTCACTCAGCTTCATGGTCTTCCCTGGGGGAAAGAACTTCGTTAGGAAAGCATTTGAGAGCTTCTCCCAGGTGTTGAATGTATTCGGGTCCTTCCCCCTAAGCCACAGCTTGGCCTTATCTCGCAAGGAGAAGGGGAACATCTTCAGTCGGATCGCCTCAGTTGTGACACTGTTTATCCGGAAGGTGTCACATTTCTCCAAGAAGGAGTCTAAATGATCAATCAGGCTCTCCATGGGTGCACCCGAAAATTGATCCTGCTGGATCCACGTCACCAAAGACGGCTTAAGCTCGAAGCTTTGGGCCGTAATAGCTGGAGGACCGATGGCAGAGGTGGACTCGATAGATGGCATCGAGTACTCCAGCAGAGACTTGTGAGGTGGGGTGTTCTCCCCCATGGCTTCAGGATCCTCTCTTCTTCGCTTCTCGACGGCCAAACGCCTTAGGGTGGCGTTTATCTCTGGATCAACGGGGATCAAGTCGTCGAGACTTCTTGAACTCCTGCGCATGAAAAACAACAAACACCCGTGAAGCGAAAAGTGGGAAAGAAACAGATAAGATAAGAAATAAAAATAAAAATAAGAAGATAAAAAGGAAAAAGAAGAATGCGAAAATTATCGCGAGGTAGGGATGAGAGCTAGACACAAGGGTTCATGAAATCCAAAAATAACAAGCACGTTGCCTCCCCGGCAACGGCGCCATAAACTTGACCCGCCCCCCGGCGGCTGCGCGCTAGATGTGTGCAATGATACGATTAGGGGCGTGAGATTTAAATATTTGTAACCGCAAGCGTACGGTGTTGTAGTGTGGCTTGGGGGTCGAACTCAGGGAGGCGTGGATGTGCTTGTGTCAAAGAGGATCAAAATCACCCCATGGGCGAGCTAGCCCAGATCGAATGATGGGTTGTCACGGTAAAGGAATGCAAGGTATAGACAATATGAAGGAAAAACCCGGAACTTTGGTTTCCACCCTATCGAGCGACTCTCACCGATACGGCCTACAGGAAGGATAGTGATCGGAATTAGGGTCTAATGGTGAGACGTTGCCTCTGAAAGTGGTACCGGCGTCCCATGGGCCCGATATTCCGGTCGGTGCCCAGGATGATACATCGGACTTCCCGGGTTCGATCAGTGGACACTTCCGTGTCCATTAACACTGATCGACTCCGAGAGCACTAAGCTCGCAACGATAACTCCCAACGTCTCATCCTGCCGCTCCCGCACGCTAGGATTCGGCGTCTACGCTAAGGGCATGAGCTATGGCTAGGGAGTCAACCGTCAAGTTTATTCCCCCTTGGCCCAACGGTCAAAAGGCGGTATTTTTCCTGCCGATGACAATAAAACACCTAGCATAACCGTTAGATTCCTAATCCCTATCGATTTCCTAGCCCTATGGACGCATCGGGAAGAGCCCACGAAGGGGTTTCCGCCAAAATCCCAGATTTGGGAACTACTCACACATATTTAGTAAAAATCGATCTAAACAGAAATCGACCGTAAAAATCATGATCAGACAATAGAAATGCAATGGTAGTAAAGCAATTAAGATAATACTAAAGTTTGACAAAGATCTGAAAACTTACAAAAACTGGGAAATTACAGCCGTCACAAAATGAAGAAAACAACAAAAAATAACCAACTCCCGAATCTGGGAAACCTAGGGTTCTATATATAGAAATTGATATCACCCGATCGGTTGACAAGTCAACCGATCGGGTGACCTGCTCCAAAATTTCACAGCGCAATGCGGGACTTCACCCGGTCAGCTTCACCCGGTCGGTTGACATATGAATGTGACCGGTTGGATCTTCGTGCCGTCGGGTGAGGAGGCCGGTTGAGCTGACCGTGTCTTGGCCATCGAGATTCAACTACAGGTGAACCGATCGGGTGAAGGTCACCCGATCGGTTGGCAATCAGCTTTGAATTCCAGAGAGTTTGGGCTTTTGACCCGGTCACTGAACCGACCGGGTGACTTCTTGTGAGCTCCAAGCTGCGTCCGGGTGGTGCACACGTGTATCACCCGATCGGTTGACAATGACCAACCGATCGGGTGAGGGGCTGAAAGATGCAATCTTCGTCGTTTGACCCCCTGGATCACGCGTGACTCCTCCCGTTGCTCCGGAGACTTGCGATATCATCGTTTTATGCCCCATATGACAGTAAACTCCTGCAAAATACGGAAAACACGGAAAAGTGAAAGAAAACAAGAAAACACGAGAAAACGAATATAAGACGGCGGTAAAATACGGAAAAACACGGAAGAAAACGTGCGCAAATATATGAAATATAAACGCACGTCAATGGCCTCATCCTCTGCCGAACAAATGATTGGCTGACATGATATTGCCCAGTGTTGGTAAAAAATCTTATAACAGACAGAGAAGCCATCCGGATTTAGCTGCACCAGTGTCACAAACTCAGGGACCTTTTATGTGAGAAAAACACATGACCAAAGTGCACTAGCAATGCAGAAGACTTAAAAAGACCATATTCTTGTGTTCAACTGATGGAAAAATGTTCTTCAGTTCTGTAATTGATTTAGATAGAATCTCTTCATTAGGATTTGCCCAGTGTTCTGGGGGTAGGAAAAAGTAACCCTGTCACTATATGGGTGATTACTGGCATACAAGACAGCGGTGTAGCTTATTGCACCCTGTTGTTTACAAAATATGCTCACAGTGTTCAGTTCTTATTATCTCACTAACGATTACTGCCTTAATACCTTGAAAGTAAATAGACAAAGAAATTGGAAATTGAGTTCAGGTGGCAACATTTTTTGATGTTTGCAGAAAATTGTAAGCAAGACCGGCTTTATATTGGAGATATTACACCAAGGCAACGTTTTGATAATTGCATAGTTGTTTTAAGTATCTAACATATTTCATCAGGATGTCAAGATTGCTGGACGTATTGAAACCAGTTTCCAATATCCAGGTGTAGTATACGTGAGAAATGAGATGATGTGATCTTTCTTCTTTACAGTTTTTATGTAATGAGAAGAGCTGTGTGATTGAATTTTGGACAAGTGCTCGGGCTGGTTCGCTTCCTGGTTAATTACATTCATACCCGTGTGATGCAATAGACATCATCATATAACTACCATCTGGTGGAAACTGCTATGTAAATTTCTGAGACATTGTCATGCTTTTGAACCCAAGAGAGCATGCAACATTCTAAGCAGGATCCATATTAACCATGTATCACATCATTATGATTTAGTCTGGTCCACACACAAGATATGTTCATAAGATACAAAGCTCTGTAATTGATTTAGCTATTTCTTATGTTAGTTTAGTGTGTTCTCCTCGTAACTCATTAATTTCAGACGTGCATCTTTAGGATTTGGCTCTAAATCTAATTTTGTTGTTGAGATGTTGAGATATATGTTTCATTTGTAGTCTAGTTTTCAGACCTGAGCATGCTAGTCATGTCAACTAAAATCCAGTATGTTATTTTGTTGTTGTCTGTGTTACATTTCATTTAAAGCTAAGACCTTTACTTACATCTTTCATCATTGCTTCATCATGAATAGGAAACTTTTGCTGGGGTGGACAAAACACATAAGAAACTGATTCTTCATCATGCCGGTTACCTGCACAGAGTCTTTAGGACGAGGTTAAGGAATCTTGCTAGAGATAGCCAGGGTAACTACTCGGATAAGCCACCTTTCATAAACTCGCACTTGTCTTCTGTGTCTCCGTTTTGGAAAGATTTCGTGGCATACTCATCGACTCTAGATTTTAAGGTAATGTTTACGTTATTTCATTACTTTCAATTTGAGGACACTACAATTTAAACTAACTAATGACAACAGTCAATTGTAGGAAACAAGCAAAATAAACAAAGTGAGAGCGGAATCAATGGAGGCGCGATATAGGAAAGCATGTGTGGGTTATGCACGGCTAAAAGAGCAGATTGTATGTATTGTGAAAATAAGCTGTATCATCAACCAAGCTGATGGATTTGAATGGTTTTGTTTGGTTGTTCTTGCTAATTGTGGCCTTGAAATTCGCAGATTGAAGGGAAATTACGTGAATGGGAAGAGTATCCTATAGTGACTCGCTTAGATACTTGGAAGAAAGCGGATGAATGCTGAGCAACAGGTTGATGATCCTACTGCCTTGCAAATACTGGAGGATGTGGTAATATTCTAAGACAAAGATTGATTGTAAATGAGTCATGGTTATTTGTGCACTTAAATTCTGTGGTTAAGTTGATCTACATTAATTTCACTTCTTTTCTTTTTCCAGTGGTAACAAATCATTTTACCATATGAGGAAACAAAGGATTGAAGTCTCATTTAGCATTTTGTAATTAGTCTTTAATGTTTCTATTAGGTTCGCATAACATAAGAATTCGGAGAAGAGGAGCTGAATGATATTGGGGTTGAAGACTTGCTGGATCGAGCTATTCCTCTTGTTTATTCAGGCCGTGTACGAGGATGTGGATTTGGTGTCACAAAGAGATCTTTGTCTTCTGTTCCTGAATTTTCTGAATTGTCAAAGTTGAGAAGGCAATTCAATAGACTAGAGAAAGAAAGACAGGAGATGAAGACCAATCAGCCTATGGTGACTTCTTGTGGTTCTAGCCACATGGATAATTTCGATGATGATGCCATGGATTCGGATGATGACCTTGATGTTTCGGATCCAGATCTTCCTGAGGTATATTAAGCGACTAGACAAACCGACCCTTTATTTATTCATTAAAGTCGCATTCATTAATATATTTTTCATTGCTAGGGTCCAATTACATGTTATTTGTACGTTGCGAACCCCCGGAGACATGTCAGGCAAGGTATTTTGCATAATGGCCCGAAGGAGATTCTTCATGGTGTTCCACTGCTAGAAGGTTACGCGAGGATACAATTTGAGGTGGCGGTGGAATCCGAGAGGCATTCAGGGGTGCCTCAACAAACTGACGAGGTTAGGACTGTTGGAGAAGCGGTTGGACATTTTATTTCATGGCCAAAAAAACTGGTATCTTTGAAAATAGAGGTAAAGTCTATTTAACTGGTATCTTTGATGAGTAAAATTCTAGCTTTACATATATAATCAAATATGAATGAATTTGGAAGGGATTAAATGTTTAAAGAGTAATTTGTAGGGTGCATTTTGTGAAAGAATGGATTAATGTCAGACTTTTGATAATTGACTGCTGCTGGTTGGGATGGACTAGTTTAGAGTTTACCATGGTGTCATATGTCGACATGGTTACTTAACATACAATGTGTTGCAAGTAGAATTCTCTTTAAATCGGGGGTTTTCTGCATTGTATCCTCTCAAAATTGGTGTTCTCAATCCAAGTAGAGATTTCTTTACTTTCTTTTGTCTAGTTTCTTTATGCTTAGCGTAGCCAGTGCAAAAGAAACCAAGCAGAATAAAAACTGGACATCTTTTTGTATCAAAGTTGCAGAGAGAATTAGAGCTAAGATTAGCATCAAATAAAGACCTATAGTTTGTATCTAGGAGGTTTAATCTCAAAGTCAAAACACATACAGTTATATGCAATAGAAACATATGAAACTACCTAAAGACTTATAGCAGAAGCAATACAGAATACCTTGTATAATACCTATTTTTCCATCATTTCCCCCCTTCTTTCTTGTCGATTGTTGTCTTAGCTAGGAAACTGACACTAACTAT
The DNA here is from genome assembly GCA_030789695.1 of Scilla litardierei. Taxonomy (NCBI): domain Eukaryota; kingdom Viridiplantae; phylum Streptophyta; class Magnoliopsida; order Asparagales; family Asparagaceae; genus Scilla; species Scilla litardierei. Next base: position 335,935,970 of record CM061133.1, read on the forward strand.
GAAAAGGTTTATCTCGGGCGGCAAGCAAGTAGTAAAACTTTGTCAAGTCTAACGAAAAGTCTTGCTTAATAATTTACCTGGGTTGCACTGCTGCTTGTATATTTCCTCGTATGACCACTTTGTGACAAAATTTCATTCTGCTGTTTGCGGAGTTGGTGACATCTTTGGATGGGGGGGGGGTCGGTTTGTTTGATGTCTGAATCCCTGGAAGATAATTCGCCATGTGCTACAGGTTACTGCGAAGGTACATTTTATAATCATATATATTCCAAATTAATGTTGATATTAACCTTAGCTCTAATGACACTAATTTAGAATCACATGTCGTAAAGCGATATGAATATAACTTTCTGACAGCTGAACAATTGGTGAAGAATTCTCCTTGCTTGCTAATTTCATGGTTTCAGTAATGAGGTTCAGTCATGAATTCTTCTTGCTTGCTAATTTTAGGCTGACTCCTTCAATAATTCTCTAAAGGATCAATTTAGGAACATTTTCCCATATGTACCCATATATTAGATACATGGACAAGAAACATATCTATGTATAGTGTGAGCCCACAAGATGGTAGCAGGGGAAGGGAAGAATAACTACCCTGAACAAACGAGTCTATGCAACTGGACAAATCAAGCAGCTGACTTTTGTTTTCGCTTCAAAAAAATTATGTATATCAAAAAGGTTGGGGGAAAAAAAATAGAAACCAAAGAAGAGAAGCAAAGGTCACATACATAACAGCTTCATCGGCCCCTATAAATACACGAACACAGCACATAATGTAGAATTAGTTAAATTGCTATCTTTTTGTTTTATGTTTTATATGAATACTCTATTTATATTAAAATTTGTTTGTAGCGTCCACCTATTAGAAAGATGGATAAGAGGAGCCTGAAAATTCATACATGTGCTAATAAGCCTACTTTGAAGACTATGGAGTCAACATGTTGTGCTAAGCAAGTAGGTTATCCCAAGAGTGGAGATTCTCCTCACGATTCCATGGTGTTGCACCTTTTACGTCTTACACCCCAAACTATTGTGAACAACATAGAAGCTCCTATTAAAGAATATTTTGATGGAGAGACTTGGGATGAACTTATTATTTATGAAAATATCTTGGAGGTTTTGGAGGATGGATGGCTAAGTGCCACAAGCATTGCCTTTTATATTAGGAAACAAAATTATTAAAAGTTGTCCATCTAATTTGATATAAATGTTTTAGAAAACTCATTTCTTATGTATTGTTTAAAGGAATTTAGGTGATGTTTATCTATCTGAAAATGCAGAGTTGGCCGGCAAGTTTTCTTTTTCTTATGTATTGTTTAAAGGAATTTAGGTGATGTTTATCTATCCGAAAATGTGGAGTTGGCCGGCAAGTTTTTTCGCCCCATATTGCGCCAATGGTAGGTAGTGGAACATCGTCCAATCATTTGGCCGAATGTCTCCTGAAGTATGCAGGACAGATTATTGATATCGCATAATGTTGGGTGAGTTCAATATAATATTAAATAATTATATGTTTATTAAATATGTGATTTGTCTAATTTTTTTCAAAACATTATGTAGTCATCATTGGGTATTGGTTGCTATCAATACCCAAACAGAGTCGATATACTTCATGGATACACAAAATGCAAAGATTTCACAACGTGTGGATTTGAAAAACTTTGTTGAAAGGTAAATATATCTTCAAGTTTTTTTCATTACAAATCTATATATACATGTGTATAATATTGTTTAATTTATAAAAACAGTGGTATAAGAGGTTATCGAATTCTCCGAGGTGGCAATATCAGTAGAGTGGCATACAATAGATTCAAGTGGGTTCTCATTCAGGTAATTACTTTACAATTTTGAAATTTATTATATACGAAATATTATTGTAACAAATTTTATATACTTAATTGGACGTTATTTTCATAGTGTCCAAAGCATACTGATGGCATTCATTGTGGTCACTATGTTTGTTGCTTTATTGAGGATATTTTGAGTTTTGGTGATACGACTATTCCTATTCCCGTAAGTAAATCGTTTTAGAATTACTTTAGATTTTTGAAGTATTTGATCTCTTCTAACTATGTTTTGCAACTTTTATGTTTTACAGTTTGTTTATAGGGAGTCACTCAAGTATTATTCCCCAGAAAGAATGGAAAATTTTAAAGTCAATTGGACGGGATACTTGTACAATCGATTCCTCATGGAAAAGATGAAGTGTAGAAGCGCAATTCCTGTGTAATTTAATGACTATTTTGAGCACGTCTCAATGCAATTCCTATTTTTTGTTCAGGGAATAATGGGCTCGTATATATGTGAACTTTCTGTCATTTGTGCTGGAGTACTAGCTAAATATGTTGGCTGTTTTTGTTTACTTTTGATTCATATTTGACTTGAGGAGAGTGCCCAAGTTTAGGGAGGTCGCCGATTACTGCCTTTTGATAAAGGATGATAAGGAAAAGAAAAGAGTAAGCAGTGGGGGCCGTAGAGGGTTCTGAGAATGAAAATTCTTGCGTTATCAAAGTAATTTACCACAATAGCGCTTTAGAAAGCGCTATGTTATGAAAATCTACAATAGCGCTTATTAGGCGCTATCTTAGTGGTACCTGGTATAGCACTTAGAAAGTTCTATGCAAGGTCAAAATCAAAATTTCTCGAGTAATCTCTAATAGCGCTTCCAAAAGCGCTAAGATAGGAAAGCGCTATCTTAGTAAACCACTTAGATAGCGCTTAGAAAGTGCTATACAAGGTCAAAATCAAAATTTCTCGAGTAATCCCTAATAGCGCTTCCAAAAGTGCTAAGGTAGTAAAGCGCTATCTTAGTAAACCACTTAGATAGTGCTTATAAAGGCGCTATCCAAGCTACCGTAGCGGTAGCTTGGATAGCGCTTAAAAGCGCTATCCAAGTGTAAAAAGCGCTATGCAAGCGTTTTTTTGTAGTAGTGAATCGAGATCTACATCTGAATACGTAAGGACCTAACTATAAGTCTAAGGAAATTATCTAAGTAGATGATTCAATGAATTCATATTTAGGATAATTGACACCATATTATATCTTAACAAGACGTATACTAAGGATAAATTGCCTTATGGGCATATATCCTCCTACACTTCAGGATCTCATCTTTACATTGCCTGGTTACTGAATCATAGTGTTGTGGAATGTATGCACTCAGTTCATTTGTATTTGATGCAAATAGATTTTAATATTAGATGTGGGAATTTTGCATATGATGCAAAAGGGAATTAAATATGTCGTAAAATATTTACGAGCATATTTAATATAATAAATGCAAGAAAAAGGTACATGGATGACGGGATCGTCCCGGTCTAAATCCAGGTTCAAACGGCGTCTAAAACAGACTTCAAACTAGGAAGTTAGAGCCTAAAACGTCAAAAATGGCTAATAAAAGGGGTTCAACCCAAATGAGTTGGGCTGGGCGCCCCAGCCCAGGGGTGGGGCCCGCCTGCCCATTGCTTTGGGCAATATTTGGACAATAAAAGCGGAATGGAGTGCCCGCCTGCCCGCCCATTGCTAATAAAAGCGAAAAACATGGTTTTGGGAAATATTTGAAGTCTCGTTTACAGGGTCAAACGAACTCGGAATGGAGTGCCGTTTTTTCCTACGCGTTCACCATTCAACCCTCTTCACAACGATGTATGACATCGCCCTTGGAGCTTAACGACGAGGGAGAGAAAATTCATTAAAGTTTGGCCTTCGTGTAAGGCAAACTAAATTGATTTTTCTTCTCCAAAAGGTGTAGTCCTACATCGGTAATTGAGAAAGAGGATGGGTCAGTCGCCTACATAAATAGGGGCCTACCCCCCTCCTTGAAACTCGTATCAAGCTCTAGATCTGAGTAGCTTCATTAAACGTGAGCAAGCTCGGATCTAAGCTTAAATTAATATTCACACTTCTCCCTAAATTCTTCCTTGCTCCTGATCAGGCTCTAGTAAAGCTATGAAGGATTTCAGATCGGATCCGACGTCTTGACGGAGGATCCACTCAAGGTGAAACTTTCTTCGGCGCGTGGTTGGCTCGGCGATAAGGGTGTTGCTCGCTTCGGGATGTGGTGCGGTTCGGGATGCGGTTCGGCTCGGGACGCGGTTCGTCTGGGAAGAAGCGGCTTGGGGCATCGCTTCGGAGTCAAAGAAATGTTACTAAAAACGACACTTCGTATTCTACAGAAACGAAGTGAAAGGTATGTAGTTTATTAACATGCGTTTATAATTGCAATAGGTTGATAGATCTATCTTTAGGGGTTGATCGGACCCAACCCCGGGATAGTAGAGATTCTGGCTAGGGTTTAACTCTTTAGGGTTAGACTTAAAATAGTTTTAAGTTGTTTTCGGCTTCTGTCATGTTTTCTTCGTCCGTCCGACTTTGGCCGGATGTCGATTTTATAGCCCTAAGGACCTAGAAAACCCATCAGTGGTATCAGAGCCAGTCTACTTGATCTATATTATTTGCAATTATAAAGTGTATATGATGCAGTATGTTTCTCCATGAGATGGAGGTTTTTTAATTAAACTATAGTCATGTCCATGTGACGTTTTATTTTCGAAAAACTGTTTTGAAAATTAAATCTATTTTAAAATCATGTGATAATTTTAAAATTAAATCGTAATTATGATATGATAATAATTAAATTTGTGTAACTTAAACTTATGTGATAAATTTTAAGTTGCATGTTTAGCTAAATTTTATGTGATAATTTTTTAGTTAGTTGGTAATTATGCTAAATTGTTTAGTTGACATTTTAATGGTTATATCATTCTTGTTGATTATGTGATAATTCCAGAAAAACTTTTAGGATAGCCATTAAAAACTTTCAGAAAATTATAAGATAATTTTTTGATGGACATGCTATGATTTAAAAATTTTGCAATAAATTAAACTCCTAATACATGATTAGGGTAGCCCTCTCCTATAATTATTATTTTAATTGTTCTAATAATAATTTTGAAAAAGCCTACGATTTAAACTTTTTGCAACTTGAATTTTAAATCCCTAGTACAAGATTAGGGTAGCACCCTAAAAACATTATACTTGATAAGGACATTAATAAAAGTTATTAACCAATCATAATAATTTCGAATTTTAGGATTCAACTAGTTGATAGGATTAACTAATTTTAATGAAGCCATTTCAAGTCGATGTCACACATATGAATAATTAGTATCCTTCAATGGATCATGATCTAGTCTAGCGTTTTTTGACCAGTGTTGTGGATCACCCTAGCTCGACTGGGGATAGTGATCCTGGCCTAGCCAAATCCCTGGCCGTATTCCGCTGGACCGCAAGGATGTGAATTATGATTATGTGAAACCATCGATTACATCTAGTTAAATATGTTAAAAATCTTCTTCAAGGTTAGCCGTAGCCCTCCTTGTTTTTGGATTAAGCGACTAAAAGACGCCTATCATGGTTGTAGAGTCTCCTCAAGCTATGACATGGTCTCTTTTAGAACCCGACTCCATCATACATGTGATGTAGTTTGGTATTAACCCAAACCGCTGTGTCGGGTCTCCTCGAGTATCGGTGTAAGTTTATGTTAGACTTGAAAACAAAGGTTCGACTAGACTAGTCATTATGGTTTGTTGAGTCTCCTCAAGATCATAAGTGACTAATGATAAAAACCAATAGGGAGTCACATGTGATGTGATTGATAATGAGTTTATCTACCAACTGTAGAGTCGATCAGCTTGTTGAGTCTCTTCAAGGTTGTGAAGCTCAGGGTGGTTGGGTCCCTCTCCCATTAAATAACTATATTCGTTCATCTATATGGATAAAGATGATCGCAAAAATAGTTGGAGGATATAGTTGAATAAAAACCATTTTAACTATATTTAAAAATCATGAACATATACTAAACTAGGGTAATTCTATATTTTACCGAAGTGGAATCCAAAATCGTAATATCGTTAAAAGAAATAAGTCAACTGGTTAAAATGATTAGTTAAGGAATATTTGATCTACCAAACTATGTTCTCACTGATATTAAATTGTCCTTCCTAGCACCGAGTTAAGGACAATGATTTCCTTAACCTCTAAAGTCTAACACAATAAAAACATGCTACTTAACACTCGCCTCTATGAGCAGGGGCAGCTTGAACATACTGATGTTCAAAGCATGTTTCTCTGTCCAACTTGTTGAGTCTTCTCAAGGTTGTATGGAAAAAAGTTTCAATCCGCAAAGGGTCAAAACTTCGATGAAACTGTTTGACTCGAAGATGATTGTTAGAGTGGTGCAAGACCATGTATCCAAATTAGCTCTTGAGACGAACAACTTATTGAGTCTCCTCAAGGTTGTAAAGCTCAAGTGTTTGGATGCATGTATGCTTGCACAGCTAATATTTGTGTTAGGACGAGAAATGTCTAAATGTTATTTAGAAAGGAGAAGGAGCTAAGGATAATTCATTGAGAAAGAATGTTTGATGCATCATGAGAAAATGCATACTAGCATGAACTGAAAATGGGACATGTTTAATGTCTAAAGTTTTAGAATAATTGTTATACAAACGAATAAATTGTCTCGCATATTGGCTAATGAACAAAAGTTTTTTTTAGGTCTTATGGGACATATATCACACTTGGCGAATGTCGTCACATTACTTTAGAGAAATTTTTTGACGTGATTATTTTGTATAACAATGGTGTATTAAGAGTTAATACATGAATGCACAAGTTAGTTAAGAAAATATATCTATGACAAATATTGACTAGGCTGTACCGAAGAAAACAGACTTGACAAGTCACATAAAGAGGGGTCTCTTGACTTCTCGTATTATGAGTCGAAAGACACTTGTGAGTTTTGTCTTAAAGGTATGATGGTCAAAAACTCCTTCTGTAAGACAGTGGGAGAATGAGTTGGAGAACTAATAATCTCGTACATACGGATGTATCCGGACCCAAGTCTAAATTAGCCAGGATATGGTGTTCTTATTTTTAAGACACATGTTCTTGATGAAACACAAGTCTGATGAAATAGAGAACAAAATGACAAAAGTATTTGAATCACTTCGATCGGATCGAAGAAGCAAATACTTTGCTATGTAATTCTTGCGTAATTAAAGGAGAATGAGATTTTTTCTCAGGTCATGTCTCACAACACATCGGTATGTTGGAGAGCATGAATCGCACTCTGTTAGACTTGGTGTGATACACGACTAGTGACTCTGAGTTACAATCCTCTTTCTGGGTTAAGCCCCAGATAATAATGCCTAGGTTCTTGATAAGGTTATGTTAGAACCTTATAAATATAATATTCATCAAATTAATCGTTATGAAGTCACAGGGTTATTCGAGCCTCGTGAGACGAAGGAGTCAAGTAAAACATCATAATTAATGATGACCTAGTCAACTTCCAAGAATCCATTCGGAGTGGGGACTTTGATAAAGAGTTTGATGCGATCCGAAAAAGGTCCTTGCACGTAAATAAGGTATGGACCTTAGAAGATGTGCCCAAAGGAAGTGTTCCTTTTGGTTGCAAGTGAATTTTCAAGACAAAAGATTGGTGCAGAAGGAAAATAGTGAAGTACAAGTTATGCTGGGTGAGAATGGTTATCATCAGCACTCCTATAAACGGATTATGATGAAACTTTTTCGCCAACAGATGTGTACAGATCTGTTTGGATCAGACTCGATGTCAATGCTCATGATGACCATGAATACTGGAATATGTTTGTTTTCTAAATATGATTTAGAAGAACAAACTTATAGAGTTTTCAAGGTTAGTGGGAGCGAATAAAAGGCATGCGATGCATCAAGGAGCCGGAACATATGTTTTGACAAAGTGGTCAAAGAGTTTGACACTTAATTAGAAATAACTATGAACGTGCAGCTGACCAATGACTATTTTGGATTATTCTCGTAGAAGATGATAAGCTGGATGAGATCCATTCGAGAGAAATTTTATGGGTTCAAATAGACCAAGGAAACGATATGGATGCGATTTGAATCTGTGATCTAGTAGAAACATAGAAACCTTTAAGTCTATACTAAAGACGGTTTAGCAGATCCACTCACGAAGGCTCTATCATATGAAGTCTAGAGAGACTTATGTGTAAATGCGGTATGAGATACCGGGATAAATGAGCCTGAGTGCAAGTGAGAGATGTTTAAAAAAATCTTTTTCGAAATAACAGTAAGCTGTTTGGTAAGAATTTACCTAAGTTAATAATAGTGTAGTATTCATTAGAATTTAGGTATAGTCCTGAGATTTAATGCGAGATCAAACATGTATCAAGATGAAGATCTCGATCATGGAGAAGTGTTTGACCGATTGTAGCATAGGTCTAAAAATGTTTGTGGTCGTAGATGTTTCGAGAAAAGGATATTGACACATCGGATAGACCATTGTGTCTTAGTCTTCATCATGGAGTGGTGACGATGATCTCATGGTTGTTTGACTTGCGAAGTCGAAGACGAGATACATGCGCTCATTGGAGAATGAGTTCACCGAACGACCCAACGAGAGCTATCAAATAGTTAACATTGACTACTCTGTCAATGATAACTCTCGGTGATGACATGCAAGTTGGTCCTCAGACTTGAGGTCATTGTACGAACCTGTACGTGAACGGTGTCACTTAGATATCTGATCTAGCCTTCAGGCAAGCCCCGTTGAAAGGTCTTTGGTTGGGTGACACTTGAAGCATGCGAGGAGAGTAATGACTAAGATATGATACATCTCTCCCTATCAAGTTAGTGTCGCACGTGTTAGTTCGATTTTTAGTAAAAACTCTGGCCAGAGTATGTTGGAAGAGGTCCAGCATTGTTGTAATGGCCCCTAGTGCCTAATACGTTAGGGTGTGTATATTTGTGTACTATGTACCGTATATATACTTGTATACATGCGTATACATGTGTTGTGGGTATACTAATATGTAGTGTGTATAGTAATATATGTAGTGTGCATAGTGTGTTATGTAGTTTGTTTAGCAATACCTTATTTGGTTGCTTATGTGGATGTTTATATGGATGAATATATCAACATATGTATGTGTATTTGTATATATATATGTTTGCTTGAGTGAGAATTGAATGGATGATTATATGGTTGCTTAATAATGAAGTGTACTGTATATAGTTACATAATGTGTATAATAAATAATGATAATTATTGTATTGTATCTATGTGCACTATTAATATGGTTGCCTATATGCCTTAATTTGTAATGTGTTATAATTTAATGGTAGTTGATATTAGTGAGTTAACCTTGGTGTATTTTAGTATGTGGTGTATCTAGTAATGGATATAGTGTATGTAGGAATGCTACTTCTTGATGGTCTATATGGATACTTGGTTGTACTAAGTAATATGGTGTATTCCTATTTGTACTAATGTCATTCGTGTAGTTAATTGCTTGTGTGTTTATTAATTGTATATTATTATTATAATTGTTAATATTATTGTTGTTATGTATTATTATCATAAATGATCCTTATTTGTGATGGAATTATGGTATTTAAATGTGGTATATGTATGTAGGAAGAAGGAATGGGTAGAGTAAGGGTTCATTAGTAAAAATTTGTGGGAGGTGTGTTAGGAAAAGGTGTGTGTGCAAATGGGTTTGACTTTTCCACCATGGTTTTCTTAAAGAGAAAGAAATGGATAAAAGGATAAAAGGAAATGAAGAAGAGGAAAAATGAAGGGATGCTAAGAGATCAGAAGAGGATTTATGAAAAATAAAAAATAAAAGAAAAAGGGAAGACAAGACAAGAGAAGAAAACGGTAGAAGGAAGTAGAACCAGCCCACTTTAATCATCACTTATCTTATCTCCCTCATTTTTCTTCATTTTTCCTCCCACTCTCTTACCAAATTCGTGCTCCCCTCTCCTCACTCTCTTTTGCTATTATTTTGCAAGGAAAAATGCTCCCTTTTCCACCCTTTAGAACCCTAAGCCAAGGTCCTAGCAAATGGAGTCTTTTGGAGGCTTCTAAGGAGGGGTTTGAAGAGGCTTTTAGAGAGAGTTTGCAAGGGGGATATGTGGGGAGTTTGGAGGAGCTAAAGGAGGTCTTCAATGAGGTAGGATTCCCATCTTCACATTGCATTTCATTTCCATGGCATGTTTCATGTTGCAAAAGCTTCACTTTTCCATGCAAAGTTTCATCTTAAAAGTTCCAGCAATCTGTCTCCCAGTTTAATTGTGACTAGATCAAACTAGAATATGAAAAATATATAGTCATGTAGCTCATGAAATTCTACTCCATAATCATATATAATATGACATATGTTCAAATCAAATATTGGAAGAAACAGATGCTTGTTTGCAACATAGAAGAATTTTTCCTGTTTTGACACCCCGCACTCAAATAGCTATATCTCCCCTACAGCTCATGAAATTTGGTGTTCTTGGACAATCTGGAAAGCTGACTACATAAGATACAATTTCATGTTTTTATCTTGATCTAATTCGAATTACAATTGGTTCTAATTCACTGAAACATTTGTCTCAATGTTGCTGTTAGAAAACAGATTTGATACCATGTAGGGTTTTGACTGTGATAAATTGTACACTCAACATTATTTTTTGAAAATTGGCGGGTGAATGTAAAACCTGTTTATCTACAACTTTGAAGTTGTGACCTTTGTGAGATTCTCACTAGAATTCTTGATAAATAGCCTTTTTATAGCCTTTCTATAATTTCAAGCACTTGCTTTATAAGATGGCCTTTGATTCATAATGCAATGGCTATTTCTATGTTGTTTGGATGTTGTACTATGAAGTGCATGACCCCATATGTTGATCTAAGATGATAGCTTTGCATGTGGTTAATTGTAGTAAGTGATTGCATGTTTCATTTTTATGTTGCTTGCATATACAGTTTGGATCCCTTATCAATGCTTAAGCAACTTATTCCATTTTGCTTATTGTTGTGTTATATTACAATGATGGAATTGTTGCCCCTATGTGAGAATGGAGTGGGAATTGCCCACATGTAATTTCGACCATGAGGCCTTGTTGGGCTTTTGTGACATGTTGATAGAAAAGAGTGGAAAAGAGAAGGAAGAAAGAGGGAGAAAAAGAATGACATGTGAATTGCAATTTAATGGAATATTGTGCGTGTGGTTATGGTCTTCAAGTTGCATTTCATATGTGCTTTTTGTTTCAGTCTTTCCCTATAATTAATGCACGTGTGCTTCATGTTGTTTCATACGTAATGAAAGTAAAAATTTATGACTAAGTCCTCTTAAAGGATGGTGACATGGGGTTGGGGGTAACCAAAGTATCGAGTAGGCATAATGGACTGGCTTGGTTTGAGTTAGTTTCACTCGCACTCCTGACGGGCTATGGCAGAGTCCTAGAGGGAAGTGGGAAGAGTTGTAGGCTCCTTACGGGCTAGCGCGGCGGTGAGTCCTAGTTTTTCACCTGCCTTACTAGGTGAGGTCCAGTCCATTGTGTCGTACTTGATACCTAGGTTTCCAAACATTAAACAATTAAACTCATTACAACTGTTTCTGTTTGTGTTCGTTATTTTGCGGTGCCATTTATTTTTCCTTGCACTTGTTGTTACTTGCTTTGTTACCCATTCCCATTGCACCCCCATTGAATGATTATGTCTACTCTTACTTCTCTGCTAATATTATCACCCCTTCCCTTGTACCCATTTACAGCTCTATGTACTTTGTTACTGTCATTTTGCCATGTTATGTACATTGCATCATCATGCATATAGTTGCATAGTATTAGGTAACTGTTAGGGTGGAGATTGGGATTCCTACTGGGTCACGCCTTGACTTGTTCCCACCTGTGATTTATAGGTAGATGGAGCTGGTGGCAGGAGGCAAGAGTTTGGAGCCGAGGAAAGGAGTTGGGTGCTTGAGTTGAGTAGTTAGGGGTGGTGAGGGGTGAGGAGAGTGACCATTGTACTCTTGGGCTTTCTTTTTGGGGAGTGCGTTGTTGATGTAAAGATGGATGTGAGGTTGATGTATGGTGAACATGATGGTGTATAGATTGTAGTCTGTACCTTATTTAGTTGTCTCCGTGGTTGCTCTTGACTTTGCTTGCTGTGTTGCCTAGTTCGTTGTTGTTTTGTGGTTTGGAACACTACAGGTACTACCCCAGTAGTGCACAGTGGACCTGCTACGTGTACTTTCTCATCCCCACTCTCGACTCCTTAGGTATTCCGGGGAGTGGGGCGTGACAATTGTTTGCCTAAATGTCGATGGAGACTAACCGGCTTCGCTATTGGGGTTGACAGTTGACCATACCCCAGGCTTGACTAAGAGACATAGTTTTGACAAAGAGACTAAAACTGCGGTATTCATCACGGACACAGTCAGGGTGGTCCCGACAATACTCATGTCGATGAGTTAACCACATAATTATGATACCAAAACAGGGACGGTACCTGCTGCTCGTGGTCACTGCCTCTGGGGTTTCTAGCCCCATCTGTAGTAGGGTCAGGCTGTAGGGTCTCATATAGAGTGAGACCTTCGTCAAGTAAAAGGTAGGATAAGGGAGAAATGCATTTGATGCAAGCGACATAAAACTGCAAAGAGGTTGCATTTAGATTCTAGATTCGGGGTAAATGATCCTGAGTGCAAGTGGGAGATGTTGAGGGAAGCATACCTCCAATTCATTTGTATTTGATGCAAATAGATTTTAATATTAAATGTTTTGCATATGATGCAAAAGGGAATTAAATATGTCATAAAATATTTACGAGCATATTTAATATAATAAACGCGAGGAAAAGGTTACGTGGATGATGGGATCGTCCCGTCTAAATCCAAGTTCAAACGACGTCCAAAACAGACTTTAAACAAGGAAGTTAGAGCCTAAAACGTCAAAAAATGTCTAATAAAAGGGGTTCAACCCAAATGAGTTAGGCTGGGCACCCCAGCCCAGCGGCGGGGCCCACCCACCCATTGCTAGGTGGGCCCGCAAGGGCGGGTGCCTGACTCATCCAGCAGGCGGGTCAAGCCTGTCCCAACAGGCTGGGGTCCGCCCGCACATGCAGTCGAGCGCCCAGCCTAGTGGTGGGGCCCGCACACCCATTGCTGGGCGGGTCAAGCCCGCCTGCAAGGGCAGGCGCCTGACCCACCCAGCAGGCGGGTCAGCCATCCCCATGGACTGGGCCCTCCCGCGCATGCGGGCGGGTGCCCAGCCCGTATGGGCTGCACCCGCAAGACTTGGTAGGCCCTACTGTGGGGCCCACAGGCTGCAAAACTTTGGGATGTTTTTTGGCGGTTGAGTTTTTGCGAAAAACATGGTTTTGGGAAATATTTAGAGCCTCGTTTGAGGGGTCAAATGAACTCGGAATGGAGCGTCGTTTTTTCATACGTGTTCACTGTTCAACCCTCTTCGTAACGATGTATGACATCGTTCTTGGAGCTCAGCGGTGAGGGAGAGAAAATTCGTCAAAGTTTGGCCTCCGTGTAAGGCAAACTAAATTGATTTTTCTCTCCAAAATGTTTAGTCCCACATCGGTAATTGAGAAAGAGGAGGGTTCAGCCGCCTATTATTGCGTGTGAGTCAAACCCTACATATATCCCTAGACGATGTTAAGGACCCATTTTTGTCCTCTGCGATGGTGCTATGTGGATATAAACTGCACAACCGAAAATTCTCAAGTGAGATACGTTCGGTGGTTTTCCATATGCAAGTTGTATTGGAGATGGATATAGACTGCACAACCAAAAATTCTCAAGTGAGAGATGTTTGGTGGTATTCCATATGCAAGTTGCATTGGAGAAAGACTCTGACCTCCAGAGGGTCTAATTTTTATTAAAGAAGCAGCTTGCAATATTGCATGTCCACATGCAGTCACCAGCAATTGTGATTTTATTAGTAATGGACCTGCAATCCATTGGAGTCTTTTTATCAATGACTCTGCCAACCTATTTTGGGTGTGAACATGTGGCACATGATGTTCAATTTCTTTCAGTTGCCAGGTAATATTCTTGAAATGACCAGGAGGTAAATTTCCCAGCATTATCCAGACGGATTTTCTTTATATGATTGTCCAGAAAATGCGTCCGCAATTTTATTATTTGTGCCAATAGCTTTGAAAAAGCTAGATTACGGCTCGATAGTAGACACACATACAAATATTTTGAGGATGCATCAATCAGTATCATAAGGTACCGAAAAGGCCCACTAGGGGTGGATTGATCCACATAAATTTCCTTATATTCTTTCGAGGAATCTTGGATATTCTTTGTGCATTTTTAGTGGAGCTGGCCTCGTAATTAATTTTTCCTTGTAGCAAGGGTTGCAATAGAATTCATCCTTTTGAAGAATTTTTCTGGTTCTTCAAATTATGCACATAGGATTGGGATAAGATGCGGTGCATTATAACTGATCCAGGGTGGCCAAGTCTATCATGCCAAAGTAGAAACTTGGATGATATCGGACACTCCAGGTTCTCCGTCAAATTTGCTTCCCCTCTTCGAAACTTTTTATGGTATATGCCCGATGAAAGGCTCTCAAAACACTAAAGTATGGATTTAATTTCTTTTTCTTGAGACATCACATATAGATATTCTTTTTTGTTTATGTTTGTAGTTTCTAAATGAAATCTGTTTAAACGGATGTCCTTGAAACTTAATAAATTTCTTTTTGAATTCGGAGAGAATAATGCATCCTTTATTTTTATTTCTGTTAGATTTAGGAGCAACAGTGTTGCGTTCCCTGAACATTTATTATGTTTGATGGCCCTGATATTGTATTTACCAGGCTATCATATGCTATAATGCTATGAAAATAGCATTTGTATTGAAGAATCGTACATGTTGAGGCACTGTCTACTAAGCAGTCATAAGAGCAGTCCATCTATTAAAGATGAAACATATAAGCGCATTTATTTCAGAAAAAAATGTAACTACTTTATGGTAATTTTCATAGTTATGAAAAACATAAATAGCTCGCAAGATAATGTTTTTAACAAAGATAAAAACAGTTAATCAAACAAGTCGTCTTTTCGACATCATTAGCAGTGAACTGGACTGGAGCATGGGGGTGGGTGGACAACAGATTTGTTTCAGCTTTCTTCTTCAAGTTTTCTTTATACAAATCTTGGCAGTGTCACAGAGTTCTGAACACTTTGGACTAGTTTTCTTTTAAGCTACAACGATGGCACTAGTCTTTCCAACCCTTTCGGGGTGGGGGTGCTTGATTTCTGTTGTTATTATTTCTGCGCCAAGTGAACTTCTGCCTCCATTCATTTCTTTCCTAGTGGATTTGTCCTCTGGCCTTTTTGTTTGATCCCCATTCTGGAACTTGCCTTTCCTTTTATTATTGTTATTTTTCTTCTTGGAAGAAGAAGATGCATTGTGAGCTTCTGGAAGGGGGGCCGTGCCAGCGGGACGCATGTTATGAGTGGCTAGGAGAAGCTCTATGTTCTGTTCAGCCATTAGCAAGTATGACAGTAGCGCAGAATACTTAGTGAACTTTTGTTCGTGGTATTGTTGCATCAATATCGCATCTTTTTCATGTAAAGACGTTTAAGTCTTTTCCAGCATGCGATCTTCTGGGACTTCTTCACCACACAACTTCAGGAATAAGGTGATGTTGAACAGAGCTGAGTTGTACTCAGCTATGGACTTAAGGTCCCGAAGGCTATGGTTCTTCCACTCATAATATGCCCTTGCGAGTATAACATCTTTCTGATGTTTATACGTTTCCTCAAAAGCAGTCCATGGCGCTAGCGGATCTTCGACCGTAAGGTATTCAGCCTTAAAGGTCTTATCCACGTGGTGACACATGTATATAATGGCTTTCACCATTTCAATGTCTGTCGCCTGCTTGTCTTTTGTAACTGTAGCAATGAGAGATTAAGCTCACATGTGGAATTTGACATCCAGCTGCCAGCTTAGATAATTTTTCACTGATGCATCCAGTATTTGAAATCGACACTTGCAATTTTTGTCATTTATCTAGAAAAGCACAAATTTTTGCATGGATTAATAATAATGAAAACATTATTTCATTCAGAGGTTATTTTAAATGGATAAACTAATTGTATGGATCAGCCAGTCACCACACAAAAATAATGCCCCAAAGTCCATATTACAGTCCATTTTACATAAATGAAAAGAAAATTTACAACTTTGGAAATCACATAGGTCCCAAGAAAATCTTCATCTTCAGGAGTGGCCTTCGCCTCCATGGAAATGGTCATCGGTATGGGGCATTACATATTTTTCCTCACTATAATTTCTCTCAAAAGAAAAAAGTGCAGGAAAAGTAAAATGTGAGACTAAACAGTTGATCCAAAACCACAATTAGTCATTCATGCAAAATTTGTGTTCATAAAACATGTTTATAATACATCACATGCATCACAGATTCAAACAGGATAAATACATCATATTTAATGTTTAATAATTATTCAGACCACGAGACAATGTCATGTATCGTTAGTTTAGGTAAATAATGGCAGATCAGTCGTATGATCTTCATAATTATTGTGACGGTCTGTATCCATTAGTACACGTATATTCGTATTCTACGTATTTTCATATATTAAAAATATTTTAAAATGGTTTGTCAGGAGTTTAATATCAAAATTGGTTTCAAAATCATCTATAATTGGTAGCATCAATATAGTTATAGCCTATTTTAGTATATTTAAGTGCCATCCAATACCTCTAAATAATTTATAGTATATTTTATATTTAATTATTACCGATATAGTCGTATCAATTATTTCTCTATATAACTGTTATCAAAACGATTTCAAACTTTTATCATGTGATTCTATGGTCATTTAGTGCTTGCCATATTAATTTCGTAATTTTCTGGAGTCAAATCGATCTAGAACCCGCAAAACCGCGACCTAAACATTTTGGCTCGAAACTCGAACTTTTGTAGCTCAAACTTCGAAATGGACTTCGTATCCGTGATCCTCGCAACGATACAAAACCGTGGTTATGTTTTGGGAATTTTTCAGAGTCGTTTGTCGACATGTCAAAATGGCCAGAAGGCCCGCGGGCCCGGGCCCGGGTTTTGGGCCGGGCTGGGGCGGGGTCCCCGGGCCCGGCCCTGGAATTGGCCCGGGCCCGACCCGGGCCAATTGCCAACTGGCAAAATTTTTCCCAACTGGCATTTCATCTAAAATGTTTTTTTATTTTTTTTCCTCCTATTCCTATATAAATACCCCCTCCCCTCCTATTTTCTACACTCTACTCTACTCCATTGACTCTCTCAAATTCTCCTTATCATCCTATTTTCTAAATTTCTACACACCTCTCTTGACTCTCTCAACATTCATCAAGCTTCTCTCTCACGGTTACGGTGCAACAACTGATCTCTCGCTACTCGCCAGTCGTACTACCGGGCTCTTCAAGCCCCGATCCATCGCACAACTCTCACTACAAACGGTTTCTTTACGCTCCGATCTCTCGCTACTACTGGGCTCTTCAAGCTCCGTTCACGCCCAATTCTCGCGCAAATACTGGGTCTTCATTCGGAGCTCTCTATCAATCGTCAATCAGGTTTCTTTAGTGTAACTTTTAACTTAGCATAATGGCAGGACCTTTTGGCTCTATACATGTTACATTCTTTAATTTTGATGACACTTTCAAACTAGATTATTATTCCTATGTAATACGTAATAATAAAGATGTAGGCACAGGTAATCCTTTCTTTGACCAAATGATTGAAGATGCTGAAACACAAGGAAATGAGACCTATATAGCTAGTAATAATCCTAGCCCCGTCATACCACAGACTACACAGTCCTATTTTTCGCATGCTTCACACACTTGCACAAGTTCACCAGCACAAACTGTAATTTTAGCCTGTAAGGATCAATACACTAGGGGGGAATAGTGTATATTAAAAAATTGTCTCAAATAAAATGTTAGTAATATTTGCAAAGATGGCACAGAAATAAAATGACAAGTACTGAATTTAAATCAATCGCAAACACAGAGATTTATACTGGTTCGGATCCTTATGATCCTACTCCAGTCCTCTACCCCTTAGAGATTTTCAATCCACTATAATCACTTGCCCCGCAAGCACGAACTTACAAAAATGGCGACACTCCCCGTGTCTCAAACTTTGTACAATCTCTAAACAGAGATTCAAACCGGTTAAATAAGAAATAGATAAACACCTATAGCCTTGTTATAAATTTCATAGAATGAATTCAAGGATGGTGTTTAGAAGATGAACTTCAAGATGTAAAAGATATGTAATGAAGCGCAACACTTGAAGTTCTCTGGTTCATAAAAGAAGAGAGAGATCTATTGATTTCTTCTTGCAATTATGAACACAAACAACTTTCCAAAAGTGATGTTGAAAATCCAAGTTCTTCCGTTCTTAAACGAAGAAAGAAATCTAATGATTTCTTCTTACAAATAAGAAAAGAACAACTAATGGCAGAATTACTTAAGAAAATCAATGACTTGCTTTCAAAAAAATCAGAATAAAGAAGAGGAAAGTGTGTGGAAAATGAGAGGGGGTACCCCTCCTTTTATAGGTTTTAGAAACGGTTGTGAACGGCTCTAAAAGAGACGTTGCACAACGTTCAGAAACTGAAAGGAACGTTGGAGAACGGTCATAAACTGTTCTGGAAAATTTCAGTCCCAAAAGCATTTTGGCAGGCTAGGAAAATTCGTAACCTGCTAATTTTGAAACGGTAACAAACGGTCACAAAATTTTGGTGACGTGGAATAGACAACGGATAGATCCTTGTCTGAAAGTATCAAGTCAAAATATAACTGTTTTGGTAGGCTAGGAAAAATCCTAGTAGGCTAATACTGAAAAATACGAATTTTGACTTAGGATCAAATGAGTTAGGAGATGATGTAGATTTGAGCTTTAGGGATATATGATATGATATAACCAAGGCCCTGAAGCTATCTAAAAAGTAAAAATTACATCATTCCGTAGATGCGTATTTCACACGTAATCTTGACTAGCAATACTGTTTTTGCAGAATCTCCTTGTACTTTGATCATATGCTGATGTAAATGAATTTGCGTTGTAGTTGTACATTTGCATAGATAAAGTTAGTAACATGAAATATATTGATTTGTCACATCAAAACCTTATGGAAGAGAGGATGGAAAATACCAAGTTCCAATATTCTCCCCCTTTTTGATGATGACAAATAATAAAATACAAAATGTGAATTAATCATGTTTAGAAAAAGTTTTAATGAGTTTATGAACATGATGTAATGTGAAGTTATAGATGTTACTCCCCCTGAGTATATTCATATAGACTGATGTTACTCCCCCTGAATATATGCATATTTCTCCCCCTTTGTCATCCACAAAAAGTGGAAAAGATAAATTGGCAAGCTACGATTTTTTGTAGCAGGCCAAATGAGAAAACAGAGGAAATTGAAAAACTAACAGAGACAGAGTAGTAAGAAGAGCATATAAGTAACAAAATGAACTAATATTGAAGTAAACAGCGAGCAGAGAGGCGAAGTACACAAAATAACCATCTTATATATATTACGAAAACAACCATGATAAAACAGCCTAGGACATACCAAGCCTAGTACATAGCACGCATCGGAGAGACCAACATACATATAACAAACAGCCACTAAACCAACATACATAAACTTCGAAGTACAGAAACAGCCATGAGATACCTAGAGCTAAAATAACCAATATACTACCAACATACTAACGCAACCAAGATAGTCCAGAACCAGCGACATAACAACCGGGAATCATGAAAACCAACCAAACGTCATATGGGGAGGCAAAGGTACTAGTGAAGCAAGGAGAGCCGAAAGTCATAGAAAACAACAAGGCAGGCAGTGATGTGAGGCGACCAACACGAAACAGGGAAATCAACGAGGATGATAGGACGAGGAACCCGGGGAGGAGCGACGGGTGCGGGTGCGACGGGAAGGTAAGATATTTTCGGATTCGATCGAGGAGCGAAGGGAGGATTGTTCGACTTGGATTTGTTCAAGGACGGTAGAGTGATGACGGAGAACTTTGTCATATTTACTCATTTGGATTTGAATGCCAGCGAAGCCGTCAGCGCCTTGGGTAGATAGACGATCAATGAGAACAGCATTTGTCTCGCGAGAGGGGCTAACACCATCCTTAGAAGCATGAACCTTCTTACCGCAGCGGGAGAAGGAAGAGCCTGGAAAAGAGGCCTTGCCGCGAGAGGAAGCAGGCGGAGCAGGAGGGTACGAAGAGTCATCATCGGAAGTGGCGTCGTTGTCGTCAGCGGCGTCGTCGTCGGGAGAAGAAGAAGCATCACCGGGAAGTCCCATGCTCTGGAGAATGTTCTCATCAATGTGAACATCATTCTGAAGCAGAAGTTCACCGTCGGTGGGAACACCAAATGCGCGAAGTATGAGTGTGATGAGACACTGTAAATAGAAGTGAGTGGTAACCGGCTTCATGAGATGGCGAAGAAGCAGATGGCCCCAGTGTATAGGATAACCGGCCATAATCGCATAGAGGCAATGAAGATAAGCATTACTCAAGTAATTCACAGAACCGGCTTTTGGCATCAGATTGTGAATGACGATTTTGTGAAGGATGCGAGCCTCAGGTCGGAGTTTAGCCGCAGACATATGGGGGGTCATTTTCGGGGCGAGGCGAGAAAGGATAACGACGTCATCCATCGGAAATGAAAGGATGCCAAGATTGTGTGGAGGCTGGTTGATGATTGCGACAAGCTTGGTGCTATCAACCGTGAAACAGACACCCCGAACCTGGGTGGAGAAGAATTTCTGACCACGGTGAACCGTAGTTTCAAGATTAGCATAGAACTCCCGCACAAGGGTAGGATAATATGGGATTTTGTTGGCTATCGACCAAAGTTGATGAAGCCCAACAACCGCGAGGAGTTGTTTGACATGCATCATCGTCGGCGTGCCAAAGTCGAGGAATCGTTCCAGATGAAAGCGGGTTGTTTCGGAGCGAAGATAGCGAGCTTGGGCGGCGGCCGAACGAAAACGGTCGGAGGGGGAAGGAAAGGTTGGGTCGGCCATGGGAACCGGAGGGAATAAAGGATACCAAAATGAGAGAGAAGGAAGAACAGAAAACAGAGATTGTGAAAGTAAAAGAGAAGAGAAACGAAATAAATAGAGAGAAAGGAAAACCATTCGGTTGCCATGATAGGAAGTGGTAGCAGTTGCCAAAAACTGAAAGAAGTTGAAACAACTAAAAATGTTCAAAATACAAAAACCGAACAGACGGGAAGAAGAAGAAGAAGCGGCGGTTGTAGGAGGCGTGTACCCGTTGGTTTCAAAAGATAAGACCCGTGTGGAGATAGAACCATATATAATAAGAAAAAAATAATATAGAAAGAGTAAGCAGGTAAGAGGAAACATAAAAGTCTTAAAAAAATTGTAGAGGCCCTAGGTGCATTGGGAATAAGAAAAAAAAATAAAGAGGGGGAAGTTCCTAGGTGTATGGGAAAGAGAGAAAGGAATGGGTCAAAGTAAATTTTTTGAAAGCAAAAGAAAGTGTCAGGCCGATTGAAATGGGGTAGGTGGAAGCCATGTCAGGCCGAAATTAATGGATAGGAGTGTTTGAGAAGTGAACTGACAAGACACAAAAAAAATTTAATAAACTTAAATGAACAATGTAATGGCCAAAAATAAAGCCATGTCAGGAAGTGAGTCTTGTTCTTAACAAAAAATATTAAAAAATTGAGAGTGTCTCATGTGATGCCAAAAATATCAACCCGAATAAATAAGGAGAGAATGGGTTAATGGCTTGGATGAATGAAATACATCCAAGTGGAAGAGAGAGAAATAGCCAGTAAATGTTAAGAAGAGGAAGTTAGAGTTCCAAGACAAGAGGAGACCGAATGAAATCGGTTAGGTGAAAAAAAAATATAAAAATAAAAAAAATGAATGGATTTCCAACGGGAGCAAGTGACAGTTGGTGAAAAACAATAAATAGGAAAGAACCATGGGGTTGCGGATTTGTCCTTGGAAAGTGGCAGAAGTAAAAAATAGGTGTCTTCTTGTGAAATATTAGTCCAAAGCAACAGAGAAACTAAAGTACAAAGTGCAAGTGGAAAGTTCGAAGAACGAAAACGAATGTCAGCGATGTGTCCAACGTGAAAAGCAGAGGAAATCGGAAAAGACAAAAGAGAAGTATCCATGGGGCAGCAGAGAGAACACAGATAGCAAAAGGAATAAAAAAGATAGAGACAAAGTGGAAGAGAACTGGTAAGAATTTTGATACAAAATTTGATTTGGAGAATAAAATATATGAGAAGTGTAAAGAAATCCAAATTCCAGGGATCAAATTAGGGACAAAACGGAGAACAGAAATTTTTTTTTTAAAATTGGCATGCTACGAAATTTGGTAGCCTACCAAAAATAAATAGTAACCAAAAAATTATAGAAAAATTCACAAAAATAATAAATAAATGAATATACTTATAAATCAAATTCTGATGCACTAATAATGCCCAGATTTCTTCTAAGCTTGAGAAAAGTTTCTTCCTTCAAAGGCTTAGTCAAAATATCGGCAACTTGATGTTCAGTAGAAATAAATTTTAAAATAATATCACCTTTCTGAACATGATCATCTAAAAAATGATGACGCACATCAATATGTTTAGTGCGTGAATGATGACTGGATTTTTAGACAAATTAATAGCACTAGTATTATCACACATTATAGGACATGTGGAACAATTAATACCATAGTCTGAAATAGTTTGTTTCATCCATAAAATTTGAGCACATGCTAAACCGGCAGCAATATATTCTGCCTCGGTTGTAGATAATGAAACAGAGTTTTGCTTTTTGCTAAACCAGGAAACTAAGGCATGTCCTAAAAAGTGACATGTACCACTAGTACTTTTACGGTCTGATTTGCAACCAGCAAAATCTGCATCACTATATGATAATAAATCAAATGTGTTTGTTTTAGGATAAAATAAACCAAAATCAGAAGTATACTTAACATATCTAATAATCTGTTTTACGGCAGTTAGATGTGAAATTTTAGGATCTGCCTGATATCGTGCACATAAACATACTGAAAACATAATGTCTGGTCTACTTGCAGTTAAATAAAGTTGAGAGCCAATCATACCTCTATAAAGACGTTGATCAACACTCTTACCATTTAAATCTTTGTCGAGGGAAGTAGATGTACTCATTGGAGTGTGTTTTTCTGCAGAACTTTCTAATCCAAAACGCTTGATGAGTTCTTTAGAATACTTACTTTGGTGGATGAATATTCCTTCCTTCATTTGTTTGATTTGAATACCGAGGAAGTAATTGAGTTCACCCATGTGACTCATCTCAAATTCTTTCTGCATAATTTTAGAGAAATCTTGACAAAGAGATTCGTTAGTAGAACTAAAAATAATCTCATCAACATATATTTGAATAATGATAATGTCAGATTTTATATTTTTAATAAATAAAGTAGAATCTATTTTACCAATAGAATATCATGAATTTAAAAGATAACTTTTAAGTCTTTCATACCAAGCACGAGGTGCTTGTTTGAGACCATATAAAGCCTTTCTCAATTTGAAAACATGATTTTCAAAATTTTCATGAATAAAACCCGGAGGTTGTTCTACATAAACTTCTTCTTTAAGAAAACCATTTAGAAAAGCACTTTTCACATCCATTTGAAAAAGTTTAAAATCTTTAAAACAAGCGAATGATAATAACATTCTAATAGATTCAAGACGAGCAACTGGTGCATAGGTTTCATCATAATCAATACCTTCTTCTTGATTATAACCGTGTGCAACCAATCGTGCCTTGTTTCTAATTACCTGACTAGATTCATCCAATTTATTTTTGAATACCCACTTGGTACCAATAATTGAATGATCTGATGGTCTGGGAACTAATTCCTAAACATCATTCCGTTGAAATTGGTTGAGTTCTTCCTGCATAGCCATAATCCATGAACTGTCTTCACATGCATCTTTGATGTTCTTTGGTTCAATGGTTGAGAGAAATGCACAATGTGCCATTTGCTCTATTTGGCGACGAGTTCTTACTCCATCTGTAATATCTCCAATAATTAGCTCTGATGGATGATTTGGAACTTGTGCAAATGCCTTAGGAAGATCTGCATTATCTGAAATAGACTCAACAGAATGTTTAGTAGCATCAATTTCATCAAGTTTCATATTATCTAAAGAATTAGAAAGATGTAATATATTCTCTTCATCATCAATGATGGGAGAATTAGATGAGGGATTCTCATCAAATGTGACATGAAGTGATTCTTCAACTATTGAGTTCTTTTGTTGTATACTCTGTAGGCTTTGTTACGTGTTGAGTATCCAACAAAAATACATTCATCAGATTTAGAATCAAATTTATCAAGTGCATCTTTAGTATTTAGAATGAAACATTTACATCCAAACACTTTAAAATATGATACACGAGGAATGCGATTAAAAAATAATTCAAAACAAGTTTTATTAAGCAATGGCCTAATAAGAACTTTATTCATAATGTAGCAAGCAGTTGCGACATCTTCTGCCCAAAAATATTTTGGTAGATTACTATCACAAAGCATTGTTCTAGCACATTCTTGTAAAGTTCTATTTTTCCTTTCTACTACTCCATTCTGAGGAGGAGCACGAGGAAAAGAAAAATTGTGTGTAATTCCATTTTCATTATAAAACTTGGTAAAAGATTCATTTTCAAATTCTCCCCCAAGATCACTACGAATAGTGATAATGTTAGAGGATTTGATTTTTTGTATCTTTTTACAAAATACGGAAAATTCTTCAAAAGCATCATTTTTGTTTTGCAAAAATATAACCCAAGTGTATCTAGAATAATCATCAACAATGACAAATGCATATCTACTTCTATTCAAAGAAGCTACTCTTGAAGGACCAAACAAATCTAGGTGTAGGAGTTTTAATGGTCTCTTTGTTGAGATAACGTCCTTTGATTTAAAAGAAGATTTGTGCATTTTTCCTTGTTGACAAGCATCACAGAAATGTTTGTGTTTGAAAGAAATATTTGGCATTCCATTAACTAACTTGTGTTTTGAAATACGTGCTAGATTTTTGAAATTAGTGTGTCCAAAGCGTTTATGCCATAAAAGTGTATCATCTAATGTAATCATTACACAATGATTATTAGTGGAAATAGACATGCATAAGATATAAATATTATTCTTACGCTTACCACGAAATAAAATAGATGACATATCAGCATCATAAATGATGCAATCATTTTTTTCAAAAACTATTTTTTAATTTTTATCGCATAACTGACTAATGGAAAGTAAGTTGTGTTTCAAACCATCAACCAGGAGAACATTTTCGATGATAGGCTGATTTGTATTACCAACTGTTCCAGTGCCTATGATTTTGCCTTTGTTGTTGTCACCAAAGGTAACTGTTCCTCCTTGTTTGTACTTGACGGTTGAAAGTAGTTTGACATATCCTGTCATATGTTTCAAACATCCAATATCCAAAATCCATCTTTCCTTTTTAGGTACCTGAAAGATAAAACATTAAGCATTGGTACCCCTTTTTGAGGGTCCTTGGGATTAGATTTTTGGAAGCCAAACCCAAGTGGAGTTTGGCTTTCTAAGATAATCACTAGAATAAACAATAGAATGCATATAATGAGAAATATAACTATTTCTAACTTTTAAACATGAATCCTTAGGAACCCATGTACTAATTGTAGTAGGTTTCCTAGGAAATGTTTTTGAAATGTTAGTAACATTTCTTTGTGAAGAAGAAGTAGGAATGTTTACTTTCTTCGTGTAAATAAATGCATGATTCTTCTTTTGTGGTTTAACAAAAGTTGTTTTACCACAAGAGGAAGAAGTGTTATAAGTCTTGGGTACATTCTTTTTAGAATATCCCAATCCTTGTCTATGATTTGCTGGATATTGAATTTTAAGCAAATCATCGAGATTAGTCTTTCCTTTGTTAAATTTATTAACATTGGATGACATCTCGTCTTATTTCATCTTTAGTGATGAAATACTTTTATCCATTTCGGATATTTGTGTATGTAATTCTAAATTCTTAGTTTTGAGAATATCATTCTCTTTACTAAGATCCAAAGCTTGAGAAGAAGTATTCTCAATGTTTTTAGAAGATGATAATTCTTGATATTTAGAAAGGAGATCATCATTATTCTGTTTTAATGATTTATGTTGACTATTCAATTTTTTGAAACGAGAATAGAGATCTTTTAATGCATCAAGTAATTCTTCGTTATTAAAAGAACTTACCTCATCTTCATTATCTTGTGCCATAAAGCACATGTTAGCACTTTCATTTAGATCATCATCTTCATCATCTGAAGAATCATCCCATGTTGATGCAAATGCCTTCTTCATTTTGTCAAAACTCCTTTCTCTTCTGAATTGATCATTGTTGGAAGTTTTGAACTTTGCTTTAAGAAGTGGACAGTCTTTCTTCATATGTCCTGGCTTATTGCAATTAAAGCAGAGAGAAGAATCAGTATTCTTAGATTTAAAATTATTATACTTACCTTTCTGAAAGAATTTTCTGAAATTTTTGGCAAAGAATGCCATATCATCATCTGAATATTCATTATCTGATGTTGCGTTGAAGGCACGTACTTTCTTCTTTTGATCTGATTCTTCTTTCTCATCTTGTAGTGTAACTTCATGGGCCATTAAGTTACCAATAAGATCTTCCATAGATAATGTGGAAAGATCATTGGCTTCCTCAATAGCGGTGATCTTTGGACGCCATACTGAAGTTAAAGCTTTAAGAATTTTGCGAACCTGTTCAAGAGAAGTGTAAGTTTTTCCAAGAGCATTCAAAGAATTTATAATATTAGTAAACCTGGTGTTCATTTCTCCAATTGTCTCTTGGTCCTTCATCTTGAACAGCTTGAATTTGTGAACCAAAACGGAAATCTTAGTTTCCTTCACTTTACTGGTTCCTTCATGAGTTACCTCAAGTATATGCCAAATCTCCTTAGCACTTTTGGCCTGAGATACTCGATTAAACTCATGTTTATCCATAGCACAAAATAAAGCATTCATGTCCTTTGAGTTGTTGGTTTTTGCAGCTTTGTCGTTGGTGGTCCAATCAGCAACATGAGTTGTCGGCTTTTCGTATCCTGACTCTACGATGTCCCAAATCTCATAATTCATACTTTGGAGATGAATCTCCATTCATATTTTCCAATATGAGTAATTTGAACCATCAAATAGAGGAGGACGAGTTTGAGAGTGCCCTTCAGGATGCTGATTGTAGTTGTGTGGAACTGCGTTCATGTTTGAGGAACTTTCTGCCATCTTAACCTTGCTCTGATACCAAATGTAATTTTAGCTTGTAAGGATCAATACACTAGAGGGGGGGTGAATAGTGTATATTAAAAAATTGTCGCAAATAAAATGTTAGTAATATTTGCAAAGATGGCACAGAAATAAAATGACAAGTACTGAATTTAAATCAATCGCAAACACAGAGATTTATCCTGGTTCGGATCCTTGTGATCATACTCCAGTCCTCTACCCCGTAGAGATTTTCAATCCACTATAATCACTTGCCCCGCAAGCACGAACTTACAAAAATGGCGACACTCCCCGTGTCTCAAACTTTGTACAATCTCTAAACAGAGATTCAAACCTGTTAAATAAGAAATAGAAAAACACCTATAGCCTTGTTATAAATTTCAGAGAATGAATTCAAGGATGGTGTTTAGAAGATGAACTTCAAGATGTAAAAGATATGTAATGAAGCGCAACACTTGAAGTTCTTTGGTTCATAAAAGAAGAGAGAGATCTATTGATTTCTTCTTACAATTATGAACACAAACAACTTTCCAAAAGTGATGTTGAAAATCCAAGTTCTTCCGTTCTTAAACGAAGAAAGAAATCTAATGATTTCTTCTTACAAATAAGAAAAGAACAACTAATGGCAGAATTACTTAAGAAAAACAATGACTTGCTTTCAAAAAAATCAGAATAAAGAAGAGGAAAGTGTGTGGAAAATGAGAGGGGGTACCCCTCCTTTTATAGGTTTTAGAAACGGTTGTGAACGGCTCTAAACGAGACGTTGCACAACGTTCAGAAACTGAAAGGAACGTTGGAGAACGGTCAGAAACTGTTCTGGAAAATTTCAGTCCCAAAAGCATTTTGGCAGGCTAGGAAAATTCGTAGTCTGCTAATTTTGAAACGGTCACAAACGGTCACAAAATTTTGGTGACGTGGAATAGACAATGGATATATCCTTGTCTGAAAGTATCAAGTCAAAATATAACTGTTTTGGTAGGCTAGGAAAAATCCTAGTAGGCTAATACTGAAAAATACGAATTTTGACTTAGGATCAAATGAGTTAGGAGATGATGTAGATTTGAGCTTTAGGGATATATGATATGATATAACCAAGGCCCTGAAGCTATCTAAAAAGTAAAAATTACATCATTCCGTAGATACGTATTTCACACGTAATCTTGACTAGCAATACTATTTTTACAGAATCTCATTGTACTTTGATCATATGCTGATGTAAATGAATTTGCGTTGTAGCTGTACATTTGCATAGATAAAGTTAGTAACATGAAATATATTGATTTGTCACATCAAAACCTTATGGAAGAGAGGATGGAAAATACCAAGTTCCAACAAATGGCTAGATTAGTGTTAAGCAAAGAACTGCCATTAAATTATGGTGAAAGCTTCGAATTAGAGCGATTCCATCAAATGGCACTTAACCCTATATTTAGAAGAGTGTCTAGGAACACTATTAGAAAAGATTGTATAAGTGTTTTTCACGAAGGAAAAGTTAATATGCATCAGCTTTTTATCAATCTAGAATAGGATTTCTTTAACTTCTGATATATGGTCTACAAAATGTGGTGGATCTTACATATTCTTACGGCCTATTTGTTAGATCACGAATTCCTAATTCAGAAAAGAATTATAGGATTTAAAGTGTTAGAGCATGCGCACACGGGTCGGGTTATTGTTAGGATTTTGTTATCTATTTCTCGTGAGTATGATATAGCAGAAAAAATTCACACATTTGCTTTTGATAATGCTTCTAATAATAATATTTCCACTACTTATTTAAAACGTCAATTAAACCCTGATCTAGATGGGTTAATTTTTCATCAACGTTGTGCATGTCATGTTTTAAATTTAGCAGTGCAGGATGGACTGAAAATTGCTAATATTTATCTTGAAAAGGTAAGAAACCTTATGTTATTAATTACAACTAATTCACACAAAAAGAGGGAATACAGAAAATTTTGTCGTAGTAACCAACAGTCATATAGAGCATTTAAATTTAGTGTTTCACATAGGTGGAATTCAAAGTATCTAATGATGCGTTGTATGAAATTGAATGTAACCTAACTTAGTGAGTTTGCAAGTACACACCTTGCAAATAATAATGATTATGACATCAGTAATTATGAGTGGCTTATTATATATGAACTTTATGATTTTTTTGTGAAATTTTCTACTTGTCAACAAACAAATTTTCTGGAGTTTACTACCCTACATCAGTTCTAGGCTTAGACCAATTAGTGTTGATTTCGGATGTTATACAAAAACATAGAGATAATGAGACCTCTAGTACTCCTGACCTTAGAGCAATGATTGGACAAATGGAGAGTAAACTCCGTAAGTATTGGAATCCAGTGCATTTGCTATACTCTTTAGCGATGGTTTTTGATCCCTGTGTTAAGGAGTAAGGTGTACTTGATTTATTAGATACCTATTATGAAAACATAAACATAGTTACAGAAGAACACAAAACTAGTTTTAAAAGTAGCTTAAGATCCCATTTTTCTGTATATGAGACACGAGTTAGTACTTCTGCACACACATCTGCTGTTCAAGCTTCTTCTTCTACTCCAAACAGGCTCCGCCTGCTTATGGGGAAGAAGAAGCAAAGAACAGTTATCACATATACTTCTTCTAGTGAACTATCTAGGTATTTGTCAAAATTTTGTCCTTTTACTGAAGAAGACCTGAATAGTGAAAATTTTGATGTTCTGTCATGGTGAAAACAATATAAAATTAGTTATCCAATTCTTTCCATCATGGCTCGTGATGTGTTATCTGTACACATATGTATTGTTGCTTCGAAGTCTGCTTTTAGTATAGGTGGTCGTGTTCTTAGCAACAAGTGGTCACGGCTGAAGCTAGATATAGTCGAAGCAACGGTTTGTGCAAAGGATTGGTTCAAGACTGAAGCAAGGAATCAACATCAAACTGACATTTCTGAAGACTCTGAAGAAGAAGAAGAAGAAAAAGAGACTTAATGCTAGATTTCTTTACTTGTATCAGCATTTTATTACATGTATTAGATTGCTTTTTTGGCCAATGTATGATGGGTAAGGCTGGCCAACTATGTTCCCCCCTCAAAAAGATTTCAATTAATAAAATTTAAAAGTTCAACCTGGGATCTTCGAGAATTTCGAGATTAAGAATTTTTCTTAAATTTTTATTTTATTTGTTACTTATATTTTTCTCACACATAACAATAAGTTACAAATATTTCACATATAAGTTACTAATATTTTACATATGTTTTTTACATCTAAGTTAATAATATTTTACGTATACGTTACTAATATTTTACATATAAGTTACTAATATTTTACATATAATTTTTTTACATCTAAGTTTCTATTATTTTACGTATAAGTTACTAATATTTTACATATAATTTTTTTACATCTAAGTTACTATTATTTTACATATAAGTTACTACTATTTTACATATAATTTTTTTATTTACTTATACTTTTACAACATTTAAATTTAATGTTTGTATTTTTAAGATTTTTAAGAATTTTTTCATTTTTAAGATTTATTTAAATATTTTTTAAAAAAATCAAAACATGGCCGCGCTGGGTTGGGCGGGGGTCTCCCACGGCCCGGCCTGGATCGAAACTGAACCCCGGCCGGCCCGGCCTTTGGCCCGGCCGGCCCGGATGGGTCGTTTTGACATGTTGAGTCGTATGTGATCATGAGTAATTTTATATAATGTATATCATACTATATTTACAAATTACGCTTAGTAACTCACTTAATTACTTTCACTAATTACTGTTTTACGCTACCAAAATTACCTATCCTAATCACTTACGTAACCCATTCACCCACAACCCACGTTTTTTTCGTTTGCAACTTTCATCAACACCTTCCCAACCCCCATAATTATGAGATTAATTACATACTTATTATTTTAATATATTATTATCATGTGTAAACACTCACATTAACCTCTCATCTTCCGAGAAAAGGCCACAACCAAAATTTCCCCTTTTCGTTCTACTCCTCCTCCGACAAGGCCGACCACCACACCCCATCACCAACCTCACCTCCTTCACCATCATCCTCAACATCTTCTTCTTCTAAAGACCCCAGGCAGCTTCCTCCCCAAGCGCCACCCCCACGACATCCTCAAACCCCACACACCACACCCAAACTCATCGCTCTCACCCAAACTCATCGCTATCACCCACGCTCTCCCTCTTGCGTCGACTTCCCATTAGCCCTGACTCACACTCGCCCACACTCTCTCTCCCAAACTTCCCTCTCGCAGGCATCGGCGCCTCGCCGTCGCTCTCTGTCATCAACGACCACCCCACATCGCCCATACCGCCCCCAGCTCCTCCCCCAGCTCCGCCCGTGCCTCTGCCTTGTCACCTCCCCGCGGCCTTCCCTCCGACGCCGCCCGCTTCTCCGTTCTCCGCCGTCTGCTTCCTCCAATGCTGCTGCCTGCTTCCCACTGCCATCGCGAAGCGTCCCGCAAGAAGAAGAAGCAGCAGCTGTTGTCGCTCCCTGTCGCTCGCAGCCACCGCTGCCGCCACCTGCTGCCACCCGCCTTCGCTGAAACTCACCGCCCCGCCAGTCATCCGCCGGTGACTCCCCGAACGCAAAACGCCCCAGCTGCATCGCGACGTAAGGGTAAGAATGAAGCGTTATATGATAAATACGAAAATATGTATTTAAATACGTATAAAAATATGTATACATATAGGCTGATCGTAATAAATTCATAATAAATTGTGTAGGTCTCGGAAAAATATACGGAAAGAGCCAGAAAATTCGGAACGACAAAATGGATCCATTGGCACTGGTTTCATCACAAAAGGCAAGTACATCTCCCATAATGATTTTTCAAAGACAAAACTCAATAAAGATAATTTCTCTTTAAAATTCATATCATGAGATTTTCACGTACCCAGACGTACGAGAAAAATATATGTTGTAGTACTAGTTAATACGGTCGTTTTGACGCCCTTGTTGGAAGATTCTGACGTACGATTTTCTCTAAACAAATCTTTGAATATATGGTAAAAATCGTTTTCTTAACTTAAAAATTAATTTTTGACATTTGTAAATTAATAATAAATGCCTATTAATTATTTTGACGTCTTGAAAATTATTTACTTGGTTTTGAAAAATATTTTAGGATCATTTGCTTAGTTATAATCATCTTGTGCTCGTTTCTTAATATAAACGCATGTTTTCAACCTTCAGTAAAATTGTAATTTGTACTTGTAAAATCGTAAAAATGGTGTGGACAATTATATGGACTATTGAAACACCACGAAAAACCGTACGCATCTAATATGATGCAAATAAACTGAATAGACTAAAATAAAAGATGGAACTTCAATATAAATAGATAGTACACGTACTTTGATCTGGCACTTGACTTGACCCGTGGGATTGTGGTAGTCTATGGTCACAAGTGTTACGGAATGACTGGATGCACCCAACAAATACCTCCACCACTTCTGGATGTTAGTGCTTGATCGTCGCCATATAGGGTCGGTGAGTAGCGTCTCGGATTGGCTCTAGTCGCGGGGCTAATGTTAGTCATATCTCGTACTCTTGGACATGAACTTAGCACTAGAACAAGTTGGTCATTAAATATTGCTTTAATATCGTCTTCTTACAGGTTTCTATTGCTATCAAATGTTAAACTACTACAGGTTGCAAAATTGCTATCAAATGCTTACCTGCTACATGTTGCAAAATTATTATTAATTGTTTAACTGCTGTAACTCTTTCATATTAAATTGGTTAATTGCTTCTATATACTCACACCAAGCTTGATTGTAAAGTTATGACTAAAATTGATGGAATATAGACTTTAATTGGCATTCTTAACGTTGGTTTCACTTGGTGTCTAGGATCGTTTGCGTCAAAGTTTTGGGTCACCATGCTTGCGGGGATAGTGAACCTGCTTGGCCAAACCTGACTGGCTGTGAATGCATGGGCCAATGTTAGAATCTCAATCATCATCGACATAAATATTGATTATGGCTATATCTTGATTTCTGCTTGGATTATTAAAATACTTAACATTTTGTTTTGGAGATTATCTTGCCGAGGAAACCTCGATGACGGACATTTCACTTTGTTGTTTTACGAAATATCAGTCAGGTATCGTTAGTGAATTCTCTGAAGACACTACAGCAGAAGTCGAGCCAGTGCTCGAAGAATACGTGGAGTATCTACCTGCTGAAGATTAGATGATCACCTTCGCGACTGCACCTTTATATTTGAAATAATGTAATTTGTGTACTGTGTTGATTCGGCCTAGGGCTATGTTGTACTTTACTTTCAGATGCTTTGATATTGTAATAATGTCATCTATACTATTTCTTATAAGCAAGCCAGATCCTGCCATTTTATTTCACAGACGCGTTATTGTGTTTAAGTCAAGGAGGAAGAAAAGAAAAAAGAAAAAAGTACTCCTTGTTTTAAGCACATCGCGGGCCCGTTCGCGTCCTCGCTCCCGGAAGAATGGGAAGCGGGGCGTGACAGGCTTCTGTGGTGGCCCATACAGGTATTGCTTATGCAAAACTTTAAGAAATAGTTTAGACGACATTGATATCAATGTGTCTAACTAGAATAAATTTCTTACCGAGCTTACTATGCAGTTTGTTTTGCAACATGGCAGGTCGACCCAACACCCGAAATGTTAATGGAGCTAACGGTGTTTCTAACCACGACCTTATGGGATTTATTAGGGAAATATTGGAAATCCAACATCACCTTCTACAACGTGAACCTCGACCTGCTCCCCGAGGAGATGAAAGAGTTAAACAATTCCATAAGATGCGTCCTAAGATGTTCTTTATGTCGGAAGGCCCACTGGAAGCTAAAGAATGGGCGCGAAGCACTGAAGACAACTTTAATGCTGCTTGCATCCCCCAAGCAGGATGGATAGAGGTAGCAAGGCTCCAACTAACTGACAACGCCTGAAACTGGTGGGTCACCGAGGAAAAGCGTATAATGCGGCCTATTGCATGGGCCACGTTTGGTGAAAGGTTCGACGCGAAGTATTTCCCTAAGACAGCTAAAAGGGAACTTCAACAACGTTTCGTCAACTTGAAGCAAGAATCAATGACTGTTGACGAATATGATGCTGGGTTCTCCATGCTTAGTCGATTCGCCCCTCACATTGTCGAGAATCCAGAAGATTATGCCTTCCAGTTTTGCCAAGGTCCGAATTTCAATTTCCAAGCTTTAATGACCTCTACCGATTTAACCAGCTATTAGAAGATACTGGAAGCTACCCGTAACCATGAGGCTATTGACAAACAGCATAAAGCAGCCCAAGGAAAGCGTCCGATGGAACCACCGAGGAACAACCTCCGAATGATGCAGACTTCTACTTTTAAGAGGCCTAATACTCCCAACAACTACAGGCCTGCTGCTCCAGCCAATAACCGGATCTCTACTCATCTAAACAAC
Source organism: Scilla litardierei (assembly GCA_030789695.1). Taxonomy (NCBI): domain Eukaryota; kingdom Viridiplantae; phylum Streptophyta; class Magnoliopsida; order Asparagales; family Asparagaceae; genus Scilla; species Scilla litardierei. Next base: position 335,970,587 of record CM061133.1, read on the forward strand.
AATCGAACCCCAGTGATGTGCTACCATTGCAACCGACCAAGTCATGTTAAGAAGGACTGTCGCTTGCTATTGAACCAATGCTTGGCCAGTGGATCATCGGAACACTCTGTCAAAGACTACCCTCAGCGCATCAACAAACAAGTAACTCCGACTGCGAGAGCTCCTGGATCGACATCTCGTGGACCACCCTTGCCTCCACAACAGAGGATCTTTCAACAGGCCAGGACGAACCAGCCGAATCAGCCCAAGTGCCAAGCATTCACAATGTCTGTCGAAGAAGTTGAGGCTACTACGCCAGTTATCACAGGTAACATTTAAGATCTTCCTCATTTACCTTAACTAGATGCTCATCGCTTTACTATAGACTACTAAGTATACCTTATCATTATCAAGGTACCGTATTAGTATCATCTAAACCAGCCTTAGCTCTCTTTGATTCTGGAGCCTCCCATTGCTTTTTATCACTTAAATTCGCTACAACACATACCATTCCTGTTGACCCCCTTTCTAATCGATGGAACATCAACACCAGGAATGGCGTAGTGGAGACTTCAGGTGGCTGTCGATCATGTCCTCTGGTAATATGTGGTCGTGAGCTCTTTGCTGACTTCAAGATAATCGACATTCCAAACTTTGATGCTGTATTCGGAATGGATTGGTTAGGAACTTTTTACGCTACCATCGATTGTCGCAAAAAGAAGGTAGTGTTCGAAATTCCCGAGCATCCAGTGTTTGAATTTACGAGTGAGAGTCGTTCGTTTGGACCTATTCAATTTCGGGCCAAGCCTATGGAGATGATAATGGCATCTATGCTAGCTGAACCTGAGAAGCCCAGAGTAGTTCGAGAATTCGACGACGTATTCCCTGAAGAAATTTCAGGATTACTGCCTGATCGAGTTCTCGAATTCATCATTGATCTGATGCCAAACACTCAATCTATTTGCAAAGCTCCTTATCGCATGTCACCAGCAGAATTAGAGGAACTTCGTAATCAATTGGATGACCTGTTACAGAAAGGATGGATACATCCCAGCGTATCTCCCTGGGGTGCGGCAGTCTTATTGGTCAAGAAGAAGGATGGATCGAGAAGGATGTGCGTGGACTAGCGAGAGCTGAACAAAGCCACCATGAAGAATAAGTATCAATTATGGTGCATCGACGACATCTTCGACCAACTTGGTGGATCTCGAGTCTTCTCCAAGCTAGACCTCCGAAGTGGATATCCTCAAGTAATGGTCAAGAAGGACGACTTACCTAAGACCGCTTTTCGAACCAAGTATGGACACTACGAATTTGCAGTTATGCCATTTGGCGTGACCAATGCACCAACAGTATTCATGAACCTCATGAACTTAATCTTCTATAAGTTCTTGGATAAATTCGTAGTGATCTTTATTGATGATATTCTGGTCTATTCAAAAAGCGAAGAAGAGCAAGCTGAACACCTACGGATCGTATTGAAGACTCTGCTCGTCATCAACTCTATGCCAAATACAGCCAATGTGAATTTTGGCTCGACCGCATTGCCTTTCTTAGGCATGTGGTATCTGGAGATGGCATTTCAGTAGATCCTGAGAAAGTTGCATCTGCTAGAAATTGGCCAACCCCTCAGTCAGTTTCGGATATCAGAAGTTTTCTTGGATTAGCTGGCTACTACCGCCGATTCATCCAAGACTTCTCCAAGATTGATGAGCCCATGACCTGCCTGATAAGGAAGGACATCAAGTATATTTGGTCTGAAGCTTGTGAGAAAGCTTTCGAATGATAAAAGACAAAATTGACGACTGCACCAGTTCTGACCATATCAGACAGAACTGGGAGATTTGAAGTATATTGTGATGCATCTGTCAATAGTCTCAGATGCGTACTACATCAACATGGTCATGTTGTGGTGCATTCTTCACGACAACTGAAGACTCATGAGAAGAATTATCCGACTCATAATCTGGAGTTAGCCGCAGTCATTTTTGCTCTGAAGATTTAGAGACATTTTCTATTAGGCGAGCAAGTGAAGATCTTCACCGACCACTAAAGTTTGAAATATATCTTCACGCAAAAGGAACTAAACATGAGACAACGCAGATGGTTTGAACTCATGGCTGATTATGACATTGACCTTCAGTATCATCCTGGGAAGGTTAATGTCATACCAGACACATTGAGTCGATGCTATGATGCTCACAACTCAGAAGAGACTACAACTAGAGCTGCGAGAGATGGAGATTGAAATCATCCTACCTGGGATTGAAGCTTCGTTGATGAATCTTCAAATTCAGTATACCATCAACCAATCGTATCAAAGTCGCTCAAGCTGGAGATACAAAGCTGCAGGAGATCAAGGCACAAGTGGAAGCAAGTCTTCGAACGGATTTTCTTATCTATGAAGACGGATCTTTGAGATATGGCAGCAGAATCTGCGTGCCTTCAGGTGATATCTGAGAAGAGCTGATGAATGAAGCACATAGCTCCCCATACTCCATTCATCCTGGTGGCACTAAGATGTACAAGGATTTTCGTCTAAATTTTTGGTGGCATGGAATGAAGAGAAGCATTGCTCGAAGCGTCTCCAAATGCCTGGTATGTCAGTAAGTGAAGGATGAACATCATCGCGTCACAAGATTCCTTTAACCACTGTCTATTTCCGAGTGGAAGTGCCAGCACATCACCATCGATTTCGTCACTGGACTACCTCGGAGTACAAAGCAGAATGATGCCATCTGAGTGATCGTAGATCGATAAACTAAGTCGACATATTTCATACCATTCCAAGTAGGAAAACCGACTGAATTACTCGCGAAGAAGTATATGGAGGTAATGTTTATATCTATACTTTATAACTTCTTCCTATTATATATCGTGATATGAACGATAACCGTGCCGGAAATCGTGAGATTGCATGGAGTCCCAGTAAGCATTGTATCTGATCGAGACATGAGATTCACTTCTCCCTTTTGGAAGAGTCTGCAATCAAATCTTGGTACCAGTCTAAGCTTCAGCACTGCGTATCACCCGTAGACGGATGGACAATTAGAGCGCACTATCCAGATACTCGAGGATATGCTAAGAGCTTGCATGCTTGACTTCAAAGGCTCGTGGGAAGACCACGTGCACTTAATAGCGTTTTCATACAATAATAACTACCAAGAAAGCATCGGAATGGCCCCGTTTACAGCACTTTATGGAAGGAAATGTCATTCTCCATTAAGTTGAGATCACATTGGCGATCGAGAACTTTTGGGTCCTGAGATGATCGTAGAAGCCATTGACGTAGTGCGTACTATCAGAGAAAACTTCGCATTGTGCAAGACCGATACAAGCACTGGGCTAATGCGAAGCGCCGTCATCTAGAGTTTCAACCTGGAGATCATGTATTTTTGAAGATATCTCCTAACCAGAGAGTGATAAGATTTGGAAGAAGAGGGAAGCTCAGTCCGAGATTTATTGGTCCTTTCGATATACTGGAGTGAGTTGGAAAAGTAGCCTATCGCCTGACTCTACCACCTTCACTGGAAGGAGTACATAACGTATTTCATGTCTCCCAGCTGCGTCGGTATATCAGTGATCCTACTCATGTAGTGGATCACTCAAAGATCACAGTGCGACCAGATCTTTCATATGAGCAACAGCCAGTGCAGATTCTGGATCGACGTCAGAAGACTCTCAGGAATCATGGTGGCCGTCGGGCCGGGCTGGCCCGGCCCGAAGCCCTCCGGGCTTGGCCGGGCCACGGGCCGGCCCGAAGCCCTCCGGGCTTGGCCGGGCCACGGGCCGGCCCGGCCCGGCTTGATTTACAAGCCGGGCCGGGCCGGCCCGGCCCGGGGGGTGAAAACCCCCCCAAGCCCGGCCCGCAGCCCGCGGCCCGGCGGGCCGCGGGCCGGCCCCGGGCCGGCCCGGTTTTGATGGGTTTTTTTTGACTTAAAAAAAATTGAAATTTTTTTAAATTATTATAAATTATTAAAAATATGTAAAAACAATATTAAATCATTATAAATTATTTTAACATTTGTAAAATATTTTACATGTCATATATATTTTTTAAAAATTTAAAATACTTGTTAGCTAATGTTTTCTTATTTAGAACAATTTTTTATTAATTATAACTTGTTCTAAAGAAGTAAAAATAAGTTTAGAATGATATTAAATTTTTAAAAAATTTATAAGACCTATATAAAATATTTTACAAAGGTTAAAAAAATTTAAAATTACTTATATTATTTATAAACCTAAGTTAGATAATTTAGCCCGAAATTCACGAAGGTCCCGGGTTGAACCTTTAAATTTCATTAATTAAAATTTTTTAGGGGGGGGGACTTACATTGGCCAGCCTTACCCCTCATACAATGGCCAACACATAGGACTTCTACAAGCTAATACAAGATAGAAAATAACAATACATGGAAAAAAAGAAAATCATTCAGCGTCAGTCCCTTCGTCCTCAGAATCTTCTGAAAGGTCCTGTTTGTCTTGCGAGCGGTCTTCAGCATGAAACCAGTCTTTTGCACATACCGCAGCTTCAACTACATCTTCTTTAAGCCTTGATCTCCTGTCACTCAGAACCCTGCCACTTGCACTAAAAGCAGACTCGGACGCAATAGTAGAAATAGGGATTGATAACAGATCACGAGCCATAATGGTAAGAATTGGAAACCTAGGTTCATACATTTTCCACCATCCCAAAATGTCAAAATTTGGATCATCCAATTCTTCCTCAGTGAAAGGATAAGAAATTTCTAAATATTTGGACAACTCATTTGACGAACTTTCTGAAGCTACGGTTTTTTGTTTTTTCTTCCCCAAAATCTGCCTCAGTTTGCATGTAATAGTAGAACTAGCAGGAGCAGAAGAAGTGTTTGATGAAGTTCCATATCTAGCTTCATACGTTGCAAACAGAGCTCTTAAGCTAGTTTTAAAATGCATTATATGATCTTCAACTTCAAATTGCATGTTTTCATAAAACGTTTCTAATAATCCAGCTACTCCATCCTCTTTATATCGTGGATCAAAAACCTTAGCTAATGAATAAAGCAAAGGAATAGGATTCCAATATTTTGCTAGTTTAGTACCCATTTCTTCGATCATAGGTTGAAGAATGAGGGTAGTGTCTGTAGTGTCTCTATACCTAGCTAAAGTGTCAGAAATTATAACTAATTGACCAAGCCCTAAAAAGGATGTTGAGTAATACATACCTGAAAATTTGTTTGTAGCATAATAAAAACCCTCAAAAAAATCACAAAGCTGCTCAATTGTTTTTCCACTCTAATTCAGTAAGGTTGAAATCCGTCTCATACGGAATGTGGGTGCTAGCAAAATAAGTCAGTTGCATCTTGTTTTTAAGCAAGCAACGCATCATAAGATACGTTGAGTTCCACTTATGTGGAACACTTAATGTAAACTTCCGGTAAGGAAGTTGGCAATTTCTACATACTTCTTTATATAAAGCTCTCTTATTGCTAGAAGATTGTATGTATAACATAAGGTTTCTACCCTTTTCTACCCAATCAGCAGCATATTTAAGCCCATCCTGTACTATCAAGTTTAAGATGTGACAAGCACATCGCTGATGAAATAAAAGGCCATCCAGATCAGGGTTCAGATGTGTTTTTAAAAAGGATATTGCAGTTGTATTGTTAGAGGCATTATCAAGTGTAAATGAAATGATTTTATCAGAAATGCCATACTCACGAATAACAGGCATAAGCGCATTAGCAATAACAACACCAGTATGACCAAATGGTAACAATTTAAATCCAATAATCATCTTATGAATAATATAGTCGTTGTCTACATAATGGGCCGTAACACAAATGTAGGATAACCCCCATTTTGTTGTCCATATGTCGGACGTTAAAGCTATCCTAGATTTTAAGGCCGCAAAAGTTTGAATCAATTTGGCTTTGCCAGCTTCAAAAGCTGCCATAACATCTCTTCTAAGTGTGGTTCTAGGCACCTTTTTAAATGCGGGGTTCAGGGCTACTTGGTTAAAACGTTCTACTGAGGAGCTTTCCCCATAACTTAAAGGTAATTCTTGGCAAAGAACTAGTCTAGCCATCTCCTTTCGCATTGTTTCAGCAGAATACGAAAAAGCAGACAGAGAGCTAGAATTAGCTGTTAAGTTTAACGTTGTCTGTCTAGCCTCTCTTTTTTTATGTGCTTCTGTGTGTCTTTTTAGATGTGTTGTGCCATCTTTGGCTGCGCAATTGAAATCTGATCTACAGATTTTGCAAAAAGCCCTAAGTCCTTTTCCAGGCACTGTTTCTAGTGAATAGTTATCCCAAACAGCAGATTTCTGTTTTCTGCCTTGGGTTGCTTGTGAAGCAGTGGGGACAGCAGTAGTAGAAGGGGTTGAATTGTGTGCAGAACCAGAAAATCCCTGTGTACCCACTAGGGGGCTATTACTATCGTGCCATTCATGTTGTTCAGTTGGAGTCATTTCCGGAAAGTCCGGTGTTTCAAGAGGGTTGTTCAGCAAATTTTGAAAAAAAACCATATTCTTCAGTGTTAAAATTAGCGGTAACAGATCTACGTGGGTTGTTTGATCCGGCCATTATGCTAATTTAATAATAATAGGAAGTAGGAACCTGATTGCAGATAGAGCCGCAGTGAGGTAGCAGTCTAGCAGCTGATCGGATCCCTGAGTCGGAGCTTGAATTTGAGATGCGGAAGTGTAGAGGTAGCAGCCGTATCTTGAGAGCGCCGAGAGATGAGAGCAATAACCTGAGATTATAGTAAAATTTGAGAGTAGAGAGTTTTAGAGTTGTGAAGAAATTGGTATGAATGTGTGCGGTATTTATAGGATTTTTAAGGCCCAAAAGACCAAAATAACCCTCCAATATGACCGTTTTATGGCTGTTGGGACGGTTTTTTTGGTCATTTTGGCAGAAATTGACCAAACTACCCCCCCAATATAGCTGTTTATGGCTGTTGGGGGGGTATTTTGGTCAAAAAGCCCAAAAAACCCCCCCAACAGCCATAATATGGCTGTTGGGAGGCGGGCCGGCCCGGCCCGCGGCCCGCCGGGCCACAGGCCGGCCCGGCCCGGCGGGCCGCCGGGGGGGGGGGGGGGGGGGGGGGGGGGCAAATGCCCGGCCCGCCGGGCGGGCCGGGCTTGGTCAACGGCTCGGCCCGGGTTGACCAGGCCGGGCCGGGCCGGCCCGAAAACCGGGCCAGACGGGCCGGGCTCCGGGCCGGCGGGCCATTTGGCCACCTTGACTCAGGAATAGCGTAATCGACCTCGTAAGATTGATGTGGCGACATGACTCACCCGGTAAATCCACATGTGAACGAGACGATGAGATGCGTGAGCGATATCCACATTTGTTCATTGTATCTTAGTTTATTGTATCTTAGTTCTCTATATTTTAGTATGAGAAATTCCGAAGACGGAATTTTTATAAGGTGGGTTAGATGTGACGGCCCGTATCCATAATCCATCAGTACACGAATATTCGTATTCTGTGAATTTTTATATATTAAAAATATTTTAAAATGGCTTGTTAGGAGTTTAATATCAAAATTGGTTTCAAAATCATCTATAAAAAAATATTTTGGTAGTATCAATATAGTTATAGCCTATTTTAGTAAATTTGAGTGACATCCAATACCTCTAAATAATTTATATAATATTTTATATTTAATTATTACCGATATAGTCATATCAATTATGTTTCGATATAAACGTTATCAAAATGATTTCAAACTTCTACCATGTGATTCTATGGTCATTTGGTGCTCCCCATATTAATTTCGTAATTTTCTAGAGTCAAATCGATCTAGAACCTGCAAAACCGCGACCTAAACGTTTTGGCTCGAAACTCAAACTTTCATAACTCAAACTTTGAAATGGACTTTGTATCCGTGATCCTCACAACGATACAAACCCGTGGTTATGTTTTGGGAATTTTTCAGAGTTGTATGTGACAATAGGTAATTTTATATAATGATATCATACTATATTTACTAATTACGCTTAGTAACTCACTTAATTACTTTCACTAATTACTGTTTTACATTACCCTAATTACCTATCCTAATCACTTACGTAAACCATTCACCCGTAACCCATGGTTGTTTCTGTTAAGGCCAAAAATGACCAAGACAATTGTCAAGCTGACGGAGACTCGAAGCCGTGAGCTGGAGCCTAGTCAGGCTTTGGAGGGGGGCCCTCGGTTGGAGGAGCCGGGGTCGGTAGTTGGTAGTTGATGATGGTACGGCCGTTGATTGACCTAAAAACAACCATCGGATTGGTCGTTTGAGGTTGAAGTGCCCGATATCGACATTGGACGTTGAATGGCGATCGTCGATCTGCACCACAGAGAGTCGTTAGGGGGTCGGATCTAGGTTCCGACCCAAATCCTCTCTGATGCTTAAGTTAGTAGGGAACTTAAGGAAGAGAGTGAGCTTGGTGTAGCTGAGATCGACCCGCGGAAGTTCGTCCCTAGACTAACGACGCAAAGCTCGAATATAGAATGGAGAAGTAAGAAGATAAAGTTCTATGTATTAGCACTCGTACCTTGAAGATGGAACCCATTTACCTTTGTCTGTCGGCCTATTTATAGGTAGCTCATTCTTGATGATGTGTTACCGTCCCTCGTTGATCATGACATGATCTTCTCCAAGATTTGAGTTAACGGCTGCCCATTTACGCGGTTGCCATAACTCCACCCCATCAATGTCGACGGGAGTCCAACGGTTGGAAAGAATTATTCCTTTGACCGAGTCACACGCTGCCTTCGTCTCGTTGGCGGGCCCTATGTCATTTGTCGTATGATATTGGCCCGTGATTGGGCCTGAATTTTCCCATGCTGATTCATGGGCCGTACCCGTGTATCAACATTCTTCCCACGTCATTCGTTCTCGAGAGATAGCGCTGATCGAGGACGAATGATGAGTGTTTTCATTAAATGGGGCACGACATTTGACGCAGCTGATTTGATTCATGTCGCCAAAACTTCTCGCCTTCAGTTGATCCCAACCGTTGCTTTTGGCGAGTCTCCGACACGTGACAGTCCGTGGGAACTGAACCAGCGAAATTCCTTTGCGTTTAAGAAACTGGAGTTGTGAAGCCAAGGGTTTTTGTGCTCCTGTCTCTTGGCAACTCGAAGAAATTTCATCTTCTTTTTCTTGCCTCTAGCACCTAAAAATGGCAAGCATAGTGTACAGAGGTTTGACTTCAGAGCTGGAACATGCCTCTGAAGAAGATCGGAAGAGGAAGAGGGTCGATGAGGAAGAGGAGAAAGAAGAGGAGGCGGCGGAGCACTTCCTCTGGGACTTGGGGGAGTCTGGAGGCTCCTCAAGTCAAGCTGCCAGGGCTTTGAAGGCGGCTCCTTCTGGCCCTCAAGGTGGGGCTGAATCTTCTGACATCTGGCCTATCGATAGGTGGCCACACGAGGACATTATTCCTCCGGTCCCTTCCACTGGCTTCATCCCTCCGGAGTACAGCCACCTTCTGCTGTCGAATTGCATTTCGACGGGCCTCCCTGTAGAGAATCAGGGGGAGCCCTTTGGCCCATATTTGCCGTAGGGAGGGACGATTCGGCCCTCTTGTACTTTGGGACAGGAGCCCGTCTGGCGAAGAATATCACTCTGCCAAGGGATTTCTACTTCCTGCAGGGGGTCGATCTTGAGACGATGGCCAATAGCTTCGTCTGCAGTGGCCTTCAGGTACATTGCCACTGAGCCTTCTTCCTTTGTTTTCCCTTCTGGTTTTGCTAATTGTCGCCCCTACAGGTGACAATTTTTGGTGCCTGTCTGCATCGTAGGACCCTCGATTTGATCAAGGGGTAGCGTAGGCTGGCGGCTGTCGAGAACCAGGCTTCTGAGCTCCGAGCTCAGGTGAGGAATCTGGAGGAGGACTTGGGGATGACCATGTCTGCCAAGGCCATGTCAGGCTGGGGGGCTACGGAGGCGAAATCCAGTTATGCCTCTGTATAGATCACTAGGAAGCAGGCGAAAGCTCAGTGGGGGAGAGAGCGACCCCAACTCCGTGCTAAGCTTGAGGCATCGAGGAAGGAGGTTGCTGACCTTTAGGTCAAGCTTCTTAAGAAAGGGAAAGAGGTCGATGCTTACAAGGCTCGGAGCACCTCCAAGATGGATAAGGTGACGAGAGCAATAAAGGACCTCTTTACACCCGACGATGCCTCGTCTCCCTAAATTTTGCGAATCCTTGCTTTTGTAACACCGCTCTCAAGCGAGTTATATGTAACTATCCAGATTTTAATGGAAAGGATTTTTCCAACAGAAAATTTCCGTGTTTGATTTTTGACATGTCTCTCTTTTTTTGAAATCCTTGTCTGTGTTTAGATATGTGCGCATGTATGTGGCCCCTCAACGACTCAGGTTTAGCATACTTGGGTCGTTGAAGTGTCATGACACTATTTGACAAGTATTTGCTTGACATGGTCGTTTGGTGGTGAGGGACGTTGTCCCTTCGACTTATGGCCGATGATGATCGAGGGTCAAAGGTCGTTCAGTAGTGAGGGACGTGGTCCCTCCAACTTAAGGCCAACGACAATCGAGAGTCGTTCAGTGGCAAGGGTGGCCCCCTGACTACGGCTAATGATCGAGAGTCTTTCAGTGGCAAGGGTGCCCCTTGACTTACGGCTGACGATCAAGGGTCAACGTTTGTTCGGTGGCGAGGGACGTTGTCCCTTCGACTTATGACCGACGACGGTCGAGAGTTGTTCAATGGCAAGGGTGGCCCATTGACTTACGGCTGAAGAACAAGGGTCGAAGGTCGTTCGATGGCGAGGGATGTGGTCTCTTCAACTTATGGCCGAAACCGATCGAGAGTCGTTCAGTAGAAATGGTGGCCCCTAGACTTATGGTTGATGATCGAGGGTCGAAGGTCGTTCGGTGGCGAGGGACGTGGTCCCTTCGACTTATGGCCGATGACGATCGAGAGTCGTTCTTTCGGCTAACGAGAATGTTACGACTGATTTCGAAGAACGATCTATTTTGCATCCATAACAAACATGTATAAGATAAAAAATGAACGATCGTTTTTACCCCTTTAGCACAATCATTGATAATACTTTCGTAGAAGTTCCGCATTCCAAGGATGAGGGAGTTTTCTATCATTCGAAGTAGCAAGTCGATAGGTGGTAGGACCGAGTACGTCGATCACTGTGTAGGGCTTCTCCCATTTTGCCGCGAGCTTTCCCTGCTTGAGGATCTCGGGAGTGAAAGCGGCCTTGCACAGCACCAAGTCCCCCACACAGAAGCTGCACTTGTGGACTTTCGAATTGAAGTAGCGTGCCATGCACCCCTTCTGCTCGATGAGGGTCGCCAGCGCCTGCTCACGGGCTTCGTCTACCAGTTGTAGGTTGAGCTCGAGGCCCTCTGAGTTTCTTTCTTTATCGTAGTATTGGAGACGAAGTGATTGCTCATTGGCCTCGACGGGGACGACGGCCTCGCATCTGTAGGCCAGCATAAAGGGTGTTCCCCCGTCGAGGTTTTGTGGGTCGTTCTATACGACCATAATATGCCAGGGATTTCGTCCAGCCAAGTTCCCTCGAGCCCGACTATTCTCTTTCGCAGGGGCCCAAGGATGCTCTTATTGGCTGATTTCGCCAAGCCGTTTGACTAGGGATGAGCGACGGAGGCGAAGTGTAGCTTGATCTCCAGCTATGCACAGAAGTCTCTAAAGCCAGTGCTGTCGAATTGTGTCCCATTGTCCATTACTATGGATTGTGGGATACCTAAATGACAGACAACAGATTTCCAGACGAAGTTTCGAGCCTCCTTCCAGGTGATTCGGGATAAATGCTCCGCTTTGATCCACTTGGTGAAATAGTCGATCGCCACTATCAGGTATTTCTGTTTCCCAATCGCTGGTTTGAATGGTCCAAGGAGGTCCAGTCCCCATTTGGCAAAAGGGAACTGGGCTGACGATGGGGATCTGATCAGTCGGTGGTGCCGAGCTGATTTTTGAGAACTTTTGGTAGGTCGAGAACCGTCGAATGTATTTGACAGCATCTTTGAACATCGTTGGCCAAAAATACCCTTGTCTCATGGCCTTCAGGGCTATAGACTTTCCTCCGTAATGGTTCCCGCAGTCGCCCTCGTGGATCTCTTGGATCACGTAGCGTGCTTCCTGTGGGGCTAAGCATTTAGATAGGGAAAGATGTCATACCTGGTCTATCGTCTTTTGTACATTGAACCATCCAACATGACGAATTGATAGGCCTTCTGCTCAAGTTTTCGTGCCTCCAGTGGGTCGGTCAGTTTCTTTCCTGTGTTTAAGTAGCGGATTATCAGATCCATCCATGTGGCCCCCCCTGATCGAGGCTTAGAAGCTCTTATGGCAGCCCGCTGGGATGGGGTAGATATTGTACGTACACGGTTCGACCGAGCCCCACTGGGGATGACGATGCAAGTTTTGACAAGGTGTCAGCTCGATGATTCCTCGACCTTGGCACACGATGAATCTCTATGCGTGTGAAGGTGGCTAGCTCTGCTTTAGCGACTTGCACGTAACTCTGCATTGAGTCATCGTGGGCCTCGAAGATTACATTTAGTTGATGGATGACGAGGCTGGAGTCACTGAATAGTTGGACTACTCTTGCCCCCAGCCTCCAGCCAGTCGGAGTCTGTTGATGACCGCTTCATATTCCTCACCATTATTGGTGGTTTGGAAATCGAAGCGGAGGGCATATTCAAATATGTCACCCCCAGAGGGTTGGACGATTATTCCGGCCCCACTCCCAGCTTGGGTGGACGAACCGTCGACTTGAACGATCCAGGTTCCATTATCCTTGATTGCGTCTTTTGCCCTGCTGGTTGAGGGCGAGGGGATAGCCTCGGGCATTGTGCTAGTCACACATACCTCTTCCTAGGGGCAATCGTCGTAGGTGAGTTCGACAATAAAGTCGACGAGAGCCTGCCCTTTGATGGCGGTCCTCGATTTGTACTGGATGTTGAACACGCTTAGTTCGACCTCCTATTTTGTCATTCTCCCTGATCTGTCGAGCCTCTTCAGGGTCTGCTCCAAGGGAGTGTGGGTGAGGACCAAGATGGTGTGGGCTTAGAAATGTGGCCGTAATCTCCTGGCGTATTGGACCAACGCGAAAACCATCTTTTTGATCCTTGAGTAGTTGATCTCTGTGCCTCGGAGGACCTGACTGACGTATTAGATGGGCCATTGTATCCGAGCGTCTTCTTTAACGAGCGCCGAACTCACGGCTTCTTTGGCGACAGTCAGGTATAGGATGAGCTGGTCGTCCTTGTCCGGCTTCGTCAGGAGCGGTGGGGTGCGAAGGTATTCATTCAACTCTGAGAAGGCTTTTTTGCAGTCCGCATCCCATTCGAAGATTCTCTTACTGCTCACGGTAGAAGCTATTGCCTTTCTCAATACCCTGAAGAAAGGTAATGAACTCTCGACCGATTTGGACAAGAAACATCGTAAAGCCGCTATCCTTCTGTTCAGCCTCTGTAGCTCTCTAAGAGTTGAGGGCTCCTTCATCGTGATGATGGCAGCAATCTTATCAGGGTTGGCCTCGATCCCTCGGCTCATCAGCATGAAATCGAGGAACTTCCCTGAATGAACCCTGAATGTACACTTAGCGGGGTTTAGTCGAAGGTTGTCTCATCGGATCTGTGCGAATATCTCCCGAAGGTCTGCGAGGTGATCCGTTGGCTTCTTCGACTTTACCAACATGTCGTCGACGTAGACTTCTAGGTTTCGCCCTATTTGAGCCTCGAAGACATCGTTCAACATGCGTGGGTACGTGGCCCCTGCATTTTTCAGGCCGAATGGCATTTTGGTGTAACAGAATATATCTCGATTAGTGATGAAGGAAGTTTTCTCCTCATCTTCCGGTGCCATTTGAATCTGGTTATACCCGGAGAAGGCATTCATGAAGCTGAGAAGCTCGTAGCCCGTGGCACTGTCGACCAGATTGTCGATTCGTGGCAGGGGTAGCTATCTTTAGGGCACGCCTTGTTAAGGTCGGTGAAGTTGACGCACATTCACCACTTGCAGTTTTCCTTCTTGACCATCACGAGAGCCATTCGGGTACTTGACTTTTCGAATGAAGCGGGCCTCTAGAAGTCGTTCTACCTCTTAGCTAGCAGCTTTCATCTTTTCGCCTCCCATGTTTCTCTTCTTTTTGCTTCATAGGCTTAGATGTCGGGTCGACCCCCAATTTGTGGGACGCTACCTCTGGGTCGATGCCGGACATGTCCTTCGGGGTCCAGGCAAAGATGTCGGCATGCTCTCTTAGGAGGGCGATTAACCGGTCTTTTAGGTTGTGAGGGAGCAGCGACCCTACTGAGACGGATTTTCCTTCCTCGCTGGAGATCCTGATATTCTCCATTTCTTCGACCGCAACTGGTCTCCAATCTTCGACATGTGGGTCAACTTGGTCAGTTTGCTTGACCCTCCTCCGGGTGTTGGATAGTGTGTAGCACGATCGCGCCTGTTTCTGATTCCCTCTTTCCCTTCTGACCCCCTCGGGGGTCTGGAATTTGATCATCTGGTAGAAGATTGGGACCACTGCTTCTATGGCATTCAGCAACGGTCGTCCGATGATCCCGTTGTATACCGAGTTGATCTTTACCACCATAAAGTTGTTTAGGCTAGTAATTTGTTGAGGATACGTACCGAGGGTCACCGGTAAGGTGATGATGCATGCTATCAGGGGCGATGTGTCTGGTGAACCCCACCAATGGTCATGTGCAGGGCGTCAAATCTATGGATGAAATTTTCATCCTCTCCAGCATAGTGAAGAAGAGTATGTCGCAGGAGCTTTCGGTGTCGACGAGCAACCTGTTCACGGTGATCTCACTGATCGTGGCTGTGATGACCATGGCATCATCGTACGGTAGCTCCACTCCTTCCAGATCTTCATCCGAGAAGGAGATAGGAGGCATTGAATATCTGGGACGCTTTTGCCCCATCGATACTGTCATCAATCTCCCAGCATAGGAGCTTTGGAGAGAGGTTGATAGCTTCGGGTACAGGGGACCTCCCATTATCATGTTGATGATCCCAACAATGGGGGATCATGTGGCAACCTTGGAGGATATGGTTGGGTGAGTCGACATAGTCGAGTGGTTCGTCGATGTAGATGTCGACTCGTGGTTTCCCACAGATGGTGCCAAATTATTAAGGCCAAAAATGACCAAGACAGTTGTCAAGCTGACAGAGACTCGAAGCCCTGAGCTGGAGCCTAGTCAGCCTTTGAAGGGGGACCCTCGATTGGAGGAACCGGGGTCGGTAGTTGGTAGTTGATGATGGTACGACCGTTGATCGACCTAAGAACGACCGTCAGATTGGTCGTTCGAGGTTGAAGAGCCCGATATCGACCTTGGGCGTTGAATGGTGATCGTCAATCTTCACCACTGGGAGTCATTAGGGGGGGATCGGGTCTGGGTTCCGACCGAAATCCCCTCCGATGCTTAAGTTAGTAGGAAGCTTAAGGAAGAGAGGGAGCTTGGTGTAGCTGAGATCGACCCGCAGAGGTTCGTCCCTAGACTTACGATGCAAGCTCGAATATAGAATGAAGAAGTATGAAGATAGAGTTCTATGTATTAGCACTCGTACCTTGAAGATGGAGCCCATTTACCTTCGTCTGTCGGCCTATTTATAGGTATCTCCTTCTTGATGATGTGTAACCTTCCCTCGTTGATCGTGGCATGATCTTCTCCAGGATTCGAGTTAACGGCTGCTCATTTACTCGGTTGCTATAACTCCACCACATCCATGTCGGTAGGAGTCCAACGGTTGGGAAGAATTATTCCTTCGACCGAGTCTCACGTTGCCTTCGTCTCGTTGGCGGGTCCTGTATCGTTTGTCGTATGATATTGGGCCATGATTGGGCCTCGATTTTCCCATGCTGATTCGTGGGCCGTACTTGTGTATCAACAGTTTCGTTTGCAACTTTCATCAACACCTTCCCAACCCCCATAATTATGATATTAATTACATACTTTATATTTTAATATATTATTATCTTATATAAACACTCACCTTAACCTCTCAACCTCCCAGCAAAGGCCACGGCCAAACTCTCCCCTTTCCGTTCTACTCCTCCTCCGACAAGGCCGACCACCACGTCCCATTACCAACCTCACCTCCTTCACCATCATCCTCAACATCTTATTCTTCCAAAGACCCCCGACAGCTTCCTCTCCATGCGCCACCCCCAACGACAGCCTCAAACCCCCACACCACACCCATGCTCTCCCTCTTGCGTCAATTTCCCCTCAGCTCCGACTAACGCTCGCCCACACTCTCCCCCCACACTTCTCTCTCGCTGGCGTCGGAGCCTCGCCGTCGCACTCCGTCGACGACCACCCCACAGCTTGTGCCTCCGCCTCGTCACCTCCCTGCGGCCTTCCCTTCGATGTCGCCCGCTTCTCTGTTCTCCGCCGTTTGCTTCCCCCGACACCGCCGCCCGCTTCCCAATGTCGTCGCGAAGCGCCCCGCAAGAAGCTGATGCTGCTGTTGCTGTTGCTCCCCACCACTCGCAGCCACCGCTGATATCGCCTGCACCGCCGCCTACTGCTACCGGCCTTCGCCGGAGCTTGCCGCCCCGCCAGTCATCTGTCGGCGCATCCCCCGAACGCAGAACGCTCCAGCTGCATCACGACGTAAGGGTGAGAATGAACCGTTATATGATAAATACAAAAATACATATTTAAATATGTATAAAAATACGTATACATATAGGCTGATAGTAATAAATTCATAATAAATTGTGTAGGTCTCAGAAAAATACACGGGAAGAGCCAGAAAATCCGAAACAACGAAACAGATCATTGGCGCTGGTTTCATTACCAAAAGCCAAGCACTTCTCCCACAATAATTTTTCAAAGGAAAAACTCAATAAAGCTAATTTCGCTTTAAAATTCATATCACTAGATTTTCACTTACACCGACGTACGAGAAAATATATGTTGTAGTACTAGTTAATACGGACGTTTTAACCCCTTGTTGGAAGAATTCTGACGTACGATTTGCTCTAAATAAATCTTTGAATATATTGTAAAAATCGGTTTCTTAACTTAAAAATTAATTTTTGACCTTAGTAAATTAATAATAAATGCCTATTAATTATTTTGAAGTCTTGAAAATTACATACTTGATTTAGAAAAATATTTTAGGATCATTTGCTTAGTTATAATCATCTTGTGCTCGTTTCTTAATATAAACGCATGTTTTCAACCTTTGGTAAAATTGTAATTTGTACTTATAAATCGTAAAAATGGTGTGGACTATTCTATGGACTATTGAGACACCACAGAACAATCGTACACATCTAAGATGATGCAGATAAACTGAATAGACTGAAATGGAAGATGCAACTTCAATGTAAATAGATAGTACACGTACTTTGACCTTGCACTTGACTTGACCTGTGGGATTGGGGTAGTCGATAGTCACAAGTGTTACAGAATGACTGGATGCACCCGACAAATACCTCCACCACTTATGGAGGTTAGTGCTTGACCGTCGGCATATAGGGTCGATGAGTAGCGCCTCGGATTGGCTCCCGTTGTGGGGCGCATT
This sequence comes from Scilla litardierei, assembly GCA_030789695.1. Taxonomy (NCBI): domain Eukaryota; kingdom Viridiplantae; phylum Streptophyta; class Magnoliopsida; order Asparagales; family Asparagaceae; genus Scilla; species Scilla litardierei. Next base: position 335,988,096 of record CM061133.1, read on the forward strand.
TTAGTCATATCTCGTACTCTTGGACATGGACTTAGCACTAGAACAAGTTGGTCATTAAATATTGCTTTAAAATCTTCTTCTTACAGGTTTCTATTGCTATCAAACGTTAAACTGCTACATGTTGCAAAATTGCTATCAAATGCTTAACTGCTACATGTTGCAAAATTGTTATTAATTGTTTAACTGTTGTAACTCTTTCACATTAAACTCGTTAATTGCTTCTATATACTCACACCAAGCTTGACTGTAAAGTTATGGCTAAAATTGATGGAACAGAGATTTTAATTGGCATTCTTAACATTGGTTTCACCTGATGTCTAGGATCGTATGCGTCTAATTTTTGGTTCACCCAACTTGCGGGGATAGTGAACCTGCTTGGCCAAACCTGACTGGCTGTGAATGCATGGGCCAATGTTAGAATCTCAATCATCATCGACATAAATTTGATTCTGGCTATATCTTGATTTCTGCTTAGATTTATTAAAATACTTAACATTTTGTTTTGGAGATTATCTTGCCGAGTAAACCTTGCTGATGGACATTTCACTTTGTTGTTTTAAGAAATGTCCGTCAGGTATCGATAGTGAATTCTCTGAAGACACTACAGCAGAAGTCGAGCCAATGCTCGAAGAATACGTGGAGTATCTACCCGCAGAAGATTAGACGATCACCTTCGCGACTGCACCTTTATATTTGAAATAATGTAATTTGTGTACTGTGTTGATTCGGCCATACTAGGCCTATGTTGTACTTTACTTTCAGATGCTTTGGTATTGTAATAATGTCATATGTACTATTTCTTATAAGCATGCAAGATCCTGTCGTTTTATTTCACAGACGCGTTATTGTGTTTAAGCCAAGGAGAAAGAAAAGAAAAAAGAAAAAAATACTCCTTGTTTTAAGCACATCGAGCGTCCGGTCGCGTCCTCGCTCCCGGTAGCATGGGAAGCGGTGCGTGACAATTATTGAGCTAATGCTCGCATAACTAAGCATAAAATTTTATCCCAGAATTGGCAGAAATATGTGATGCAAGGCATATAAATATGATCCTAACACATGCATCATATATGATAATATGCAATAAATAGGTTGTTCGTATTTGGATTATTTCAAATTGAATAGTGCTCTCAAGTTGTTTGTTTTAAAGGGAAAATAAATTTTCCCTCAACATCCCCCTTTATTTTTTGTTTTATTTTTCTTTTATTTATTTTTCAAAAAAAATAGTCGGCTGGCGGGCTGCGGCCCGCAGCCATAATTTTTTTATTTTTTCAGGATTAATTGGCATGCAGGTTTCAGGCCCACAGCTATATATCTTCTTTTTTTCCTCTCGACCTGTGGGTCGGAGCCCATTGGCCCGCTGTGGGCTTCAGGACCACGACGTTCCCCCCTTTTAAAGTTTTTTGTGTTGGGCTGAGCCCGCAGCAGAGATGCGGGTTTCGGCCCATGGGGGAAAGAAAAAAAATTTGTAGTTGGGCCATAGGCCCATTAGGGTTTTTTTGGGGGGCGGCAGGAGTAGTGGCAGCCGCTCCCCGCGGTGGTGTTCCACCGGCCTTAGGGACGCGCTGCCATGGTGCAGCGACTGTTTTGGAAGCAATGGGGCTACCGACGGTAAAAAGGTTTTTTTAATTGTAAAAACCATATTGGGTTTTACTGTCGCACGGCGACGGCATGCCATCACCGCCGGGGGTGCGACGGTAGCAGGGGGCTGCCGACGGAGAGGGGCCGGCGATGATATGGTTTTGAAAAAATTTGTTTTGTTTTGTTTCGAAAATCCATAATTTGGGGTTCGCCGACGCTCAAGGTGGCAACGTGCCACCGTCGGTGGGGGTGCGACGGCACAGCGAGGGGAGATGGGGGGCAGACTGCGGTTGCCGACGTTGTGGGAGCCGCCAAATAGCCGTGTTATATATATATTTAAATAAATATATATATATATATAGTCATAACCTGTGCCCGAGGGCACGGTTCATTTAAGATTTTTCCCCGCGAATCTTTGTTCCCCAAAAAATTATTAAACTTTTAAATAACAACAAATAAGCGTAAAAATATTTAGCGGCACGGGCGTCTTCGGCGCGAAACCACAAATTGGCATAAAAAACCCGTGCCCGCGGGCAAGGCTCATTTAAGATTTTTCACCGTGAAATATTTGTTTCCAAAAAAATTATTAAAATTTTAAAGAACAACAAATAAGCGTAAAAATATTTAGCGGCATGGGCGCCTTCAGCGCGGAACAAAAAATTGGCTAAAAAACACATGCCCGCGGGCACGGTTCATTAAGATTTTCCACTGCGAAATCTTTGTTCCCCAAAAATTTTTTAAAATTTAAAAGAATAAAAAATTGGTGTAAAAATATTTAATGGCACAGGCGCCTTCAGCGCAGAACAACAAATTTGGTGCAGAACAACAAATTCGGTGCGGAACAACAAATTTGCGTTGAACAACAAATTCGCCGCGGAACAGCGAATTAATGTAAAAAAGATTTCGCTGGCGCCTTAGGTGCGAAACTGGTTCACTGGCTGCTTTCAAAGTTGGACCAAATTTGAAAGCTGGACCAAATTTAAAAGCTCTCATTCATGGTTTCAAAGCTCTCTTCATTTCAAAGTTGGACCAAATTTCAATGCTCACATTTATGGTTTCAAAGCTTCATCTCAACTTCCATTTTCCAATATTAAATCTCAGCCACTATTTATCTTGTCCTAGTCAGCCCTAGAATTCAAAAAAGTTGTCAAATGTATAATATATATATTTTAAGAACCCTAGTTTAGGGTTTATGCTGCCATGGGATGCGGTGGCGTGGGGTCGTTCTTCCCTAGGATCGGCGGCAGAAAACCGTCATCTTTGATCTAGGGAGAAAATCAATTTTTTTAGTTCGATCTTGTGAGATCTATATTGTAGGCATCATGATCATGAAAAAATTGCATCATTTTCGATATACCTCAAATATCGAGGAAGACGAACGCGTTGAGGTGGATGAAGTCCGCGCGCGATGGATCAACCGTCTCCTCCTAGCTTTCGCAACGTCCTGGCCTTCAAACTCAGGACGAACGTGTTGAAAACGTGTTGTGAATGCAGTGGCAGAGCCAAAAAAGTTTCATTTAGGGGCAAATTATAAGCCAATGCAAAACATCTTTTGTTGTGGTAGTAGAAAATTATTTATTAATTGGTATCCTTTTATGTTACTTTTTTGGTTGATGAATTGTTGTTGCTTCTTGTGCCTTAATAACTGCAGTATTCTGGTATATACAAAATCTTGATGAGTGTTTAAATGTATCAAATTACTGGGAATAGAAATGAACATTGTTGATACTGAGAATGAACTGAGACTTTGTTGATGTATCAAATTTAATATGAAGAACAAACATGAACACTTGCAGAATGAAAACTTACTTAGAATTAAAACTTGTAGGAATGAACACTTGATGAGAATGAACTGAGAATTTGAAACCGAGATTGAACACTTGCAGAAAGAATGTTTCTTTATCAAATTTGATACTAAGAATTAAATGGCAGGACCTGCAGAATGACACTTGGTTAATCACGTGTTTATCCTTGTATTAGCTGACACTTGTTTTTAACACTTGTTTTGGTACAAATTCTCTATAAAGCTAATACAGATTCTACTTAGAATTGTTTGGTAATAGCCGAGACTTCCTTAGGTGCGGAGGAGGGGGCATACTTGGCTTTTTTTTTAAAACTTAGGGGGCCATTGCCCCCTCAGCCCCCTTTTGGCTCCGCACTTGTGTGAACGTACTTCTGGTGGAGACCCCGACCTTTATTTATAGCGGATGGGAGAGTTCATACATGGATATCATACAATCTTTTAAAGGAATACTCTCTTATCCTCTCACATAGATATTCTATTTACAAAAAAATTATTTAAATTCTAAAACATCATGAAATCAAATAAAAATCAATTAAAATCGATTAGCATCCTAAAAATCAACGCGCTCAAACTTCAAGGATGCGCTTTATATGTGACATTCGAACTTAAAACACCATATATAGTGCTCCGGCATAGAGGATCGAGCACCACAAATAAATTTTCATTAAGTTCGCATCCCTGGGGTACAATTTTAATTCGGTTTTAAGACATGACAAACGCCTCATTCTCATCATCCATCATGTACTCGAACAATGACCACGTCTAATATGATGGTGCAAAGCATAAAGTGCAGTTGAAAAAGGTCAAAGGTTTAGTGATGGACGAGGACCGAGTGAAGAGAGGGAGTGAATCAATGACGACATACAGATCTTGATCCTACGATGTGGATTGAGCGGATGCCAAGGAGGATGAAGCCAAGGATGAAGACGACGTGGAAGCTAAAGAATGGACGTAAGGAGGAACATGAGCGGGAGAGGAGGCGAATGAAGATGATTATGGTGGAGATCATGAGAGGAATATGAGGTGGCAGTTGTTGATGGAGGCAGTAGCGATGGTCACTGTCGCAATGATGACGATGATGATAAGGATGCTCTAGTTGCATGAGTAATGGCGGTCGTCAGTAGTGGCAACAATGAGAGCATGACAACAAATGCAGTGTAGTAAGAAAGGAGAAGGGACAAAATTTAAATCTTACCCAAGGAGAGAATGTGCTTTATGTTATGAATCAACTACTGGGGGAGGAGCCCCCAGCTCTTTATTTATAGGCATTATGGGAGAATACAAATAGTGGCTACATTGATATGGGCCTATCTCCAGGATAGCCCAGAATCTCAACCAACTACGGTTAAATAACCGTTCAAAACACTCCTCCTTATCCAGCCATAGGTGTGGACTCTGCTCGTGAATACTTCAGGATTCTGAGCATAGAAGAGTCTCACATGGGGTGGATACTTCAGGATCCTGAGTTGGTGAGATTTGCCTCGTTAAAACCTTTAGCTATGAAAAACCCTGTGGAAAAAACCATAGTTAAGGGAAAAAAGTACAAACTCTCCCTAACTCCCCCTAATCTGTACAAGCTCTCAAGCTTTCAGATCTCTTAGCCATCTCATTCCAATCCTCTGTACAAGCTTCCTACAAGTGGCAGTAGGAAGGGCTTTAGTGAACAAGTCTGCCAAATTGTCACATGATTTCACTTGTCTGATGTCGATCTTGCCATCTCTCTGTGGCTCGTGCGTCCAAAAAAACTTTGGTGAAATGTGCTTTGTTCTGTCGCCTTTGATGAAGCAACCTCGTAACTGAGCTATACAAGCAGCATTGTCCTCGAACATTGTAGTAGGTTCGAGATCTCCCGTCTTCAGTCCGGTTGTAGCAGGATGTGGTGGACAACTGAGCGTAACCATACACATTCTCTGCTTGCTTCATGGATGGCAATGATCTCTGAGTGATTGGATAAGGTCGCCGTTAAGGTTTGCTTGATGGATCTCCAGAAAATGGCTGTCCCTCCATAGGTAAACACGTAGACAGTCTGTGACTTCGCGTTGTGGGGATCAGACAAGTAACTTGCATCAACATAACCAGCAAGTGTAGAGGATATTCCATTTTTGTAGAAGAGTCCCAAATTTGTAGACCCTTGGAGGTAGCGCAGAAGGTGCTTAACCCCGGTCCAGTGGCGTTGTGTGGACGATGCACTGTATCTGGCTAGCAAATTTACTGCGAACGCTATATTGGGACGCGTGCAATTTGCCAGATATAAGAGTGCTCCGATGGCACTTAGATAAAGGACTTCTGGACCAAGTATATCCTCCCCCTCTTCCAGCGGCCGGAAGGGGTCTTTGTGTGCATCCAGAGATCGTACCACCATAGGTGTACTTAGTGGATGACATTGGTCCATATGGAATATTTGCAACATTTTCTTTGTGTATATGGTTTGATGTAATAGGATTCCATCTTTTAGATGTTTAATCTGTAAGCCAAGGCAGAATTTCATTTTGCCTAGGTCTTTCATTTCAAATTCTTTTGTTAGGCTTACAGATATCTCAGCGATCTCTTCAGGAGATCCAATGAGATTCAGATCGTCTACGTAGATAGCAATTATTACGAATCTTTTTCCCTTTGTTCTTATGAAGATACAAGGGCAGACTTCATTGTTATTGAATCCTTGTTGAACAAGGAATTTGCTGAGTTTGTTATACCACATTCTTCCTGATTGTTTGAGACCATACAATGATCTTTGTAGCTTAACAGAGTAGACGTCCCGAGGTCTATCTTTTAGTTCAGCAGGCATTGAAAAGCCGTCAGGAAGTTTCATGTGTATCTCCTTGTCGAGATTACCGTATAGATATGCAGTCACAACATCCATTAGCTGCATATCTAAACCTTCCTTTGCTGTTAAGCTTATCAGAAATCTGAAGGTGATCGCATCCATGACCGGTGAGTATGTTTCGTCATAGTCAATACCCTGTCTTTGGGAAAAGCCTTGCGCTACAAGCCTTGCTTTGTAGCGTGTGATCTTATTATTTTCATTCCTTTTTTTACGAATAACCACTTGTATCACACAGGTTTGACACTAGTAGGTGTCTGGACTATATGCCCAAAGACTTTACGATTCTGAAGCGAGTCCAGCTCGGCTTCTATTGCCTGATTCCACTTTGGCCAGTCATTTCTACATTTGCATTCAGCAACGGAATGTGGATCATGATCATCGTCGCTTCCGGCGACATGAATAGCAATGTGAAACGCGAAGTCATCGTCGACGATTGTACTCTTTCTGTCCAATACCTCCCCTGTATGTACATAATTTAATGATATTTCAGTTTCTCCCGGAAGTTCCTCTGCAGTGGATTCCGGGAGAGGAGAGGATATGGACACGAGCTCGTTTCTCTGTGGGGGTATCGTCCCAAGGTCTCCGGATATTTTTCTTTTTCTTGGATTTTTATCCTTGGAGCCTGGTAGTCTGCCTCTTTTCTGTTGAGGTGCAGCCACTTCTGTTGGTGGTGGATTGCATCCATCCTTTGGGATATCAATCCTAGCTGGAGTGTTTGCAGCAGGGATGTGTGATTTGACAATCTTCTGGTTGTCAGTAAACGAGTCCGGTAATCTATGAACTGTGTTCTGGATGTATAAGATCTTCAGGATCTCATCATCACATTGTTTTGTTACCGGGTTGTAGTGGGTCAAACTTTTTGTATCCCACGTTAACATTTGCTTCGCGCTAGACTTTTCAATGTCTAGGCCCATTTTGGGGAAATATGTCTCATCAAAGTCACAGTCTTCAAGACGTGCCTTAAAGCGTCCCCCGTTTGGGGTTCTAGGTATCTTATAATGGAGGGTGAGTCAAACCCTACATAAATACCTAGGCGACGTTGAGGGCCCATCTTGGTCCTCTGGGGTGGTGCAATGGGGATATAAACTGCGCAGCCGAAGATTCTCAAGTGAGAAATGTTCGGCGGCGTTCCATATGCAAGTTGCATTGGAGAGAGACTCTGACCTTCTGAGTGTCTTATTCTTATTAGTGATGTAGCATGCAGAATTGCATGTCCCCATGTATCCACCGGCAACTGGGATTTCATTAGCAATGGACGTGCAATCCATTGGAGTCTTTTAATGAGCGACTCAGCTAACCCGTTCTGGGTGTGAACATGCGGCACCGGATGTTCAATTTCTATTTCCGTTGCCTGGCAGTATTCTAGAAATGACTGGGATGTAAATTCCCCCGCATTATCCCGACATATTTTCTTTATTTGGTTGTCTAGAAAATGCGCCCGTAACTTTATAATTTGTGCCAGGAGCTTTGGAAAAGCTAAGTTACGAGTCGAAAGTAGACACACATACGAATATTTCGAAGATGCATCAATTAGTACCATGAAATACCGGAAAGGCCCACTAGGGGTGGATGGGTCCACATATGTCTCCGTGTATTTTTTTTGAGGAAGCTTGGGGACTCAATATCCACTTTAATTGGTGATGGCCTAGTTATTAATTTACCCTTGAAGCAGGGTACACAAGGGAATTCTCCCTTCTGAAGAATCTTCTGGTTCTTCAGGTTATACCCATGGGATTGTGATAAAATGCGGTGCATCATCACAGATCCAGGGTGGCCGAGTCTATCATGCCAAAGTAAAAAATTTGGCTGATGTCGTGCACTTCAAGTGCTCCGTCAGATTTGCTTCCTCTCTCCGAATCTTTGTATGGTAGAGGCCCGATGAGAGGCTCTCAAAACGTTCAAGTATGGTTTTAACTCCATTTTCTTGAGACGTTACATACAGTAATTCATTTTCTTTTACATTTGCTGTTTCCAAGTGGAATCCGTTCAGACGGATATCTTTGGAACTTAGTAAGTTTCGCTTGGAATTCGGAGAGTATAATGCATCTTTTATTTTAATTTCTGTTCCTTTGGGAAGCAACAAGGTTGCGTTCCCAGAACCTTCAATTATATCCGATGGCCCTGAAATGGTATTTACAGGGCTCTTATACGGTGTAATGCTATGAAAATAGCATTTATCCTGAAGGATCGTATGTGTCGAAGCACTGTCTACCAAGCAGTCATGAGAGCATTCCATCTAAAAAGATGAATAAGACATTTGCATTCAGAAACTAACTTTTTATTCAAAAAGGAAATCAGATTACATTTAAAGAAAAGCTCTCATAAGATAAATTGTTCTGAATAAAAATGCTAAGATAAATGAAATAGGCTAATCAAGCATGTCTTCTGATTCGAAGTCTTTTGCTGTGAACTTGACTGCATGGTTTGCAGCCACCAGGTTTGATTCAGCATTCTTTTTCTTGCTTTGTTTATAAAGCTCCTGGAGATGCAGTGGGGTCCGGCACACTCTAGACCAGTGGCCTGTCATGCCACAGCTGTGGCACTGGTCTTCCCAATCCCTCTTGGGTGGGGGTGCATCTTTCTTCTTGTTGTCATTTCTGCACCAGGTGAACTTGCGCTTCCCTTCATTCTTTTGCTGTTGTGCTTGGCCCTTGGCTCTTTTGTGTTGTCCCCTTTTCTGTGGTCTTTCTTTTCTTTTATTATCTCTCTTCTGTTTGAAGGAAGGGGTATGGTGAGCTTCTGGTAGAGGGGCAGTGCCAGGAGGGCGCATATTGTGAGTGGCGAGAAGAAGCTCTCTGTTTTGCTCGGCCATGAGTAAACATGACAGAAGCTCGGAATACTTAGTGAAATTTTGTTCACGGTATTGCTGCATAAGTATCGCATCTTTTTCATGGAAAGACGTATACGTCTTTTCCAGCATGCGATCTTCTGAGACTTTCTCACCAAACAACTTCAGGCATGAGGTGATGCTAAAAAGTGCTGAGTTGTACTCAGCAATAGACATAAAGTCATGCAGTCTCAGGTTCTCCCACTCATATCGTGCCCTTGGGAGTATACCATCTTTCTGATGTTTATACCTATCCTCAAGGGCAGTCCACAGCTCAAGTCGATCTTCGACCGTAAGGTATTCAGCCTTTAAGGTCTTGTCCACATGGCGGCGAATATAGATGATGGCTTGTGCCTTCTCTATATCGCTAACATTTTATTTTTCTGTTAAATCATCAATGAGGGACTTTGCCCGTAGGTGAAACTTTACATCTAGCTGCCAGCTTAGATAGTTTCTACCTGATGCATCCAGAACTTCGAAGTCAACGCTTGCAATTTTAGCCATTTATCTAGCAGAGCACAAACATGCATGAATTAATATTTTAATCAAAGAAAACATTTTCATGCGGAGGCAATATTAAATGATAAGCTAAATGCGTGGATCGGCCAGTCCCACATAAGAAAGAGTCCAAAGTCCATACAGTCCATATTACACAATTTGCAGCTTAAAAGGAAAATACAACTTTGGAAACCTCGTGGGTCCCATATGATATCTCCAGCTTCAATTGTTGCCTCCGTCTCCATGGAAGTTGGTCTTCTGTCTTTGACATTTACATAAATTCCTCGCTATAATTTCTCTTAAAAAAAAGAAAATTGCGGGAAATAAAATGTGGGACTCAAACATCAGATCCAAAAACCACATTTAGCCATTCATGCAGAAATATTATGCTCATCAATATTTTCATTCACAGACATCGCAAGTAGTTATATTCGCATGAGGATAAATAATTTAATCACTTAATAATTATTGGACCACTGGGCAACGTCATACACCGTTAGGTTAGGTGACTAACAGCAGAGCGGTCGCAGGATCTTCCTAATTATTAAGTTTTAAATATAATACACAACAACGAATATAATATCCACAGAATTTGCCAGTGATGTAAAGCATGTAAACAAGATTTTTTTAAAAAAAATCATTCGCTGCAGGGATTGTAAAGTATATGGGTTTAATCAATTAAATTGAATAAGAGCCCAAAAATGACATTTTCTATGTTTAAGGAAAAGGTTTTTCCTTTTTAAATCATCCCAAATAACCCCCAAAAGTCCCCAATAAACACTTATATGCCCTTTTATTTTCCTATAATATATCGTGATTTTTCACGAATGTATAGGCCCTTAAACGCCCTTTTAAATTAATTTTTAGCCCTAGAAAAAAAATTGTTTAAGGCTTATTTTTAGCCTTCGCCCCCCCTTTTTCTCTTTCTTTTTCTTTCTTTTTTTTTGAAAAAGAACTGGTCTGCGGGCCTGAAGCCCGCAGGTTGGCTGCGGGCTTCAGGCCCGCAGTCAAAAAATATTATGTTTTGTTAATATGGGCTGAAAAGCCCAATAGGGTTTTGGGGGTGGCGGCTAGGGTTAGCCGCCGCCCCCCCTTCTTCCGCCGGTGGTAGATGGGGGGGGCGCCGCCCCCTGCAGGGGGGAGCGGCGGGCGGGGCCGCCCACCCCACCCCCCCTCCGCCCGCTGCAGGGGGGCGACGGGCAGGGCCGCCCCCCGCTGCAGGGGGGCGGTGGCTGTCGCCCCCTGCAGGTGGGCAGCGGGGGCCGCCCCCTGCAGGGGAGGGCGGAGGTCAGGGCCGCCCCCCACTGCAGGGGGGAGCGGCGGTGGGGGGTGGCCGGCGGTAAGGCCGTCGGCGGGCTCATGGTAGGGTTTACACAAAAGCCCTAAAAATTTGATTTTTGGGATGAAAAATTCGTCGTTTTTAGGCGATCTTGTTAATCTTCGTGACAATATTGCAAGATCTAGGGGTACAGCAATCATACGTATGATTAACAACATTGTTTTTAGCGACTTTACCTCTATATCCGTCCTCCGGATATAGCGACTGTTGAACGAAGCCCTACGCGGATGACGACGCTCGATTGAGAAAGCCGTGCACCACGCACGTGGATCTCCCGTCTCCTCTCGCCTTCGCCTTCGCACGAACGAAAAAAATTTTGTGGAAAATTTTTCTAGAGACTCGTGCTGATAATGTGTTACGAATCAACTACTGGGGGAGGAGCCCCCAGCTCTTTATTTATAGGCATTAGGGGAGAATACAAATATGGGCTACATTGATATGGGCTTATCTCTAGGATAGCCCAGAATCTCAACCAACTACGGTTAAATAACCGTTCACAACACTTTAAGATAATTGCACGCTTGTAAAAAGTGTAGTGTGTTTGGATTTTATTGGAGTCTTATAAAAGCACCATATTTTTTAATAACGTTTTGTATTTGCAATAGCATGTAATTGTTATGAATAGGGCCTTAGGACCTTTGGTATCAAGGACCCTTGGTATTCACCATAATTGTAAAGGACCTTTTGTATCCTTTTTAATCTATATATATGACCTATGGCCTTTGCCATAGACTTGATTCTCAACACGTAATCAGCGATGATTATGCTCTTAGAGAAGGAAAAGATGCGACGATTATGCTCTTAGAGAAGGAAAAGATGCGACGAAGCTTTGACGAATTTTTTCGCGACGACTCGCGAGAGGAATCGATGCGTGGAAAAGGCTTATAGGACGACTGATCTAGAGGTATTTCTAGATTTGTTCAAAAATCCTATTGTTTATCAATCATTGGTGATATCATATATTACAATGTGATGCCATATCGTCATTTTGATCTGGTCATGTCTGTTGAAAACACAACATGAACATTTGATATGATGAAGAAATTATCACACAGTCCTTTAAAAAATAGGGTTTCCATTGGGTTGTGCTCGTTAGGATTTGCTCAAGGCTACTTCCTTTATAGTTGAAAATTTAGGTGAGCATAAGCCGTATCATCTGCTTTGCTCATAAGATGGATGAAGAGATCTTTGAGTATTTCTATTAATTTAATATGGAAAATCGAATTCTTATTGTTCCAAAGGCACTAATATAAAACTGTTTGCAAGTAAAATATATATACAGTAATATGAAAAAGGGTTGAAAATAAAATACAATAAAAAAGCTTCTCAATCTTTATACCTTTTTCATTTTCAAAATTGCCCCATCGAACTTGGAAGTACTCTGTTCATTACTAGCAAAATCTGGATATAACATAATCCACATTGTTGTTTTTCTAGATCTCAAACATGATTTTAAGGATCTAGACACCTAATTACAATATAAAAATTCAATTTTTTAATAGCGATCTTGTGCCAAAAATCTAGTTCTTGATGCCATTGAAATAAAAATTAAAATTTTGTCGATCCCGACCTGCAGCGTTCGCATCCCAAAACCCCCAAAATCTCCATGGATCCCAGCTTAAAGCTTTTGGATCCTGCCACCAAACGGCCATATACGCCTGAAACGGCCACGGATCCGAAGCTGCATTCGACTAGAAATTCACCAGCTTCTCCTTTCCGTCACAGTAGCTCCCCTCTGGCGCCACCTACGTCAGCAGGGGAGGTCCGATGTCGAGGGTTTTCGACGGAGGAGGTGGAGGACTTTAAGGGGTGCCTCCCCCAACCTAATGGGTTTTGAGCCCATTAATTTCCATACAAAAAATATTCTGTGATGTGGGCATGTGGGCTTCAGGCCCACACTCTTAGAATTCTAAAAAAATTATATATATATATATATATATTTTTATATATACAATAAATTCAGAAAATGATCATAAATTCCCTAAAATCCCATAAAAATACAGAAAATTCTGGAATAATTCTGGATAATTCTAGAAAAAACAGGAAATAAAATGGGATGAAATTGACATTATATAAATCTTTTTGGGTATAAAACGTTATTTGGGGATACAATAAAATATGTTTTTCGGGCGCGTTCAGTTTATAAATTTTTCTGAACTTGACCCGATTGACCCGGTGCGTACCGCGGACGGCCAGAAGCCTCCGCTTCCACCATATACCTCACGAACATTTCTTTTTCGGTTAAAGTCCCATTAAATTTTCGCAGACGGTTCATATATTTCAAGGCATCTTCTGAACAAAAGATTAATGCACAATTCATTATAATATCTTGTTTTCTGTACGTCACTTAGGTTCTTTTCATGTATATAATTGTCTTATATGTATCGTGAACTGCTTATGATGAATGCTCTATGTTGTTTGCATGATTTGTTTTTACATGTTATTCATACATATGTATCCATATTGTGCTTATGGCACATGATTATATCTATCAAAAGTTTAAAATCATATCTTTAATTGAACCTGAAGTTCAAATTCAAATTTCAAAACCATTTTGCTCAAATAAAATGAAAATAAAAAATACGATGGATTATGGGAAAACTATTGATGCGATCTTCTTAAAGATACGCATTTCGTGGTATATAGATCTCGCAGTTCTATGGTCTATATAGACCAATATGGACACAAAAAATATGCCATGAGACCGATAACTCTTTTTAGAGTAATCTCACTTTACAAGGAAAGATTCTTGAATCTAACCTTGCGTATAAGCTCACTCCTGAAGTTGTGGCTTAATAGATAAGTGAGAAATATATTCGCACCCACGTATTTATTCCCCTTATGCATGTTTCTCTATCCACATAAAACTGAATGACATAAGTAAATAATGGCATAAAGACCATACATAAGCATTCAAATGGACTTTCAAAAGTCCCACATAAATTTTAAAATTGGAAGTATAGAAACAAGCTCATCCCCTTGAATATGTCTCCTTAGAGATACTAATATTCATTCTTCCTTATAAATAACAATATGAAAGACTGAAAACAGGGGACGTTAAGGACCAACGACGTCCTGACATATATAAAGAAAGGAAAGATATGATATACCTCGACATGGAATAAGCAATGACAAACCAAGTCCAGACCCAGAAGTTCTGGAATAGACCCATACTCCTATTGCAATATAAAATGGTCATTCATTTATGCCATAAATACAAAGCTAATCTAATGACGGAATTCGATGTAGCAATTGTATACTAAGCTATTCCCCGAGAACACACAGACTTTGAAATACTATAATTAGTTGCCATCATATAATAAATAGGTGTATGTTTCTAAACTTATTAATATGCGTATGCTTTTTATAAACTCTTTTTGTTTATATGCATGTCATTCTACTACAAAATTTTATGCTTTATTTTTAGCATATGTCAAACAATTATAAATTGACAACTCAAGACGTATGCTATTAAAATCATTTCACCCAAATAATAGTCTAGTAGAAAACTATTTTGGGACGTGTGACTTGAGATTTGGGCTTTTGCTAGCCTGAATTGTAATGCTCATAAGTGATAATACCAGAAGGTATGTGGAAGACCACACATTAACCACTAATTGAGGGCTTTTGACTAGGGATTAAAAGCAATGGCAAATTTGGTGTAGCCATGAGTTTTAGTTTATTAGGCACAAACCACAAATGCCTTGTAAAACAAAAATCCTTGTTGTGTTTTTAAAAAAAACAAAAAAACTAAAACACACACAAAACCCATGCACAACAGGCTTGGCCGAAACATTCAAACAAAAAAGGGACAAAAAAGAAAGATTAGCATGGCAGGTTTGAAAAAAAAACCTAAACCCTTGTCTCTCTTCCCAAGTGTTGTTGTTTTTATTTATTAAGTCCCCACTTTGTTTCAAGCTCCCAGGCTGAATCATTCCCCCAAAAGGCCGAAACCTGCATGCCAAAAAAAGGAGAAACCAAAGAGAGAGAAACAAAAGAAGAAGAAAAGAAGAAGAAGGAAGGAGAGAAAGAGGAGAGGATTAAGAAGAAGAGGCATTACTACTACTTCCTTGGTTTCCTTACAACCTCACACAAGCATTAGCAAGGTAGGAATCTCACCATACTCCCAAATTTGTGGCTATGTATAGAACTATTATAGTTTTGTTCTTTCACTTTAAGTAAGAATTGTTATTTGGATTAATTTGAGAATTGGGTTAAGCTTAGTTGTTGGATCTCATGTTTTTGGGAGTTGATTCTAATTCCTCCTATGATTCTATGAGCAAGACCCAATTTTGGGGTTTATAGCATGTGTTTTCTTTGATAATACTTGTGTGTAATTGGAAAACCGTGTCAAATACAAGCGAAACTCTGCCGAAATTTCCATGAGCATTTCGTAAGCATTCCTTAACATTCTATGCCTTACAAACCTACATTAGAAACATTACACAAGAGGCCTCTAGCTAAATTTCCCTTGGAATTCCAAGTTTAAAGGAAGACCCATTGAAAAATTAGTAAACGAGAAAATTTAGTAATAGGGTTTTTGCTAACTTTCAAGATAGAAGCTCTAAATAAGTTTAGAGAGTGTAGGAACACTAATTAACATTATTTAATTTACAAGGTCCTACAAGCCCTTTATGCGAACTTTGGGCTCCACGTCAATTCCCATGAGCTTGGTTAAGAAGCGGTGAACACTCAATTTTAATAAGCTTTTTAGTACCTTATAACCATTAGAATGAGTAAAACGTTAGGGTTAGACATTTATAACTATCATTAAGTAGTTCCCTTATGAGATTCTACAAATTAGCTTAAGACCTTCCTTCTATTTTTGAATCTTAAATTAACCCTCTTCTACATTTTACAAAGTTTGAACTAAACCAATGCACTGTTTCTCTCTAAGTTGGTTGTTCTTCTATCTTCTACCAAATAAGAGTAGTAACCAATCTTGAAGTTGTTCTCTATGTCGTGTTCAATTAATAGTGCTTGGATGGTTGAATTCAAATGTCCTTGAGTGGTGCTTGAAGTTTATGTTTCATACCTTATGTTTCTATTTAAGCAATCGATAAATGGTGAATTTTGCTTATGCCGGAAGGCGTTAATGAAGAGTGTTATCATGCCCATGGCGATGTCTCCCTGATATATGAAAGTGTTGGTAGGTTGGTTACAGTGAAATGTGGATGTTCAAAATGTTATACCGTCATGTAGCAGATAATTACCTAAATAATGCTAAATGTTTCATGATTACAATGATAGCTCGGGTGTCTCTTTCCATTCTAAAGTGGGTGAGCATCTTAGGAAAGGAAGTGGGGGAAACCAAAGCATTGGGTGGGCATAGTGTGGACTGGACTTTCGAGGATGTTTTCTTTGGCCCTCTTACCACGGGAGTGGTCGTGCCCCTTTGGGGTGTGTGTTTTCCCTTGGCCTTTCGAGGTCGTGGCCCTTTGGGTCGTGGAGAGAGGTTGGGTTACAATGGCTCCTGACGAGCTAGCACGCCAGAGAGTCGGAGATTCTTCCCACCTGTCTTATGGGTGAGGTCCAGCTCCATTGTGTCCCACCTGATGTTTAGGTTCCAAACAACAAATATTAATTTAACAAACTTAGTATTAGGGATCTTGTTGCAGTGTTGTGAGTATGACTTGTGTGGTTGAGTTTCCTACTTAACACGCCATGACGTGTCCCTTTTTCCCACTCTCCAAGTACAGGTCCAGGGACGACACCTCACCAGCCAGACTACCAACGCCCTGAGGGCGACTCTTCCAGGCCAGGAGCCCAGAGTGGTTAGTTAGGGTTTGGGTGTAGTGGGTTGGGGGTAGTTTCTTTGTGAGCAGTTACTTTTATTTTCCCCTTCAGCTTTTGTACCCCGTGTCACTGGTGATGGTATATGTACAGTACATGATGTTGTGGTGTGTTGATAGTAGATAATCTGTGTTGCACAGTCGTACGCTCCCGCTTGTTGTTGTCATCGCCTCGCTGTACCTTTTTGTGTCGTGCTGGAGGTTTACAGTACGTGCTTTATTTTTGCACCTGCTTAAATTGCCTGTGTTGTTCTAGCAGTTGCAGTGGCCTGCTCAAATTTTTCTTCATAGCGCCATTACGCTTGGTACTCCCGTACCGCGGCCGTCACCCCTGCCTCATTTTTGTGCACCGGGGCGTGACAGGTTTTGTGGTGGCCCATGCAGGTCATCGAACACTGCAATTGTGTAAGGATGATACAGGTAATGCTCCGAAACCTCAAGATGTATATGAGGTACTAATTTAGATTTGTTCTGTTTCTCCTCCGTAGTATGGTGGCAGGGAACGGGACGTCTGGCGGCGACGGGACACTTGGAGGGTCCGGAGGGTCCGGAGGGTCCGGAGTTTCGGGTAGCTTGGGAGACCGGACCTCAGAGTCAGCCTTGATGGCGAAGGTCCTGATGGGGATTTTGGACCACTTGCAGCGGTTGGAGGACAGGGCAGCAGCGGTTGGAGGACAGGGCAGCTGGACATGGGACGTCTGCACCAAAGGCCCCGAGTTACAAGCAGTTTCGATCCTTAAGGCCCGTGTCCTTTTCTGGCAGAGAGACTAGCCTAAAGGCCGATGAGTGGCTGCGTCACACAGAGGATGATTTGACTTTGGCTGGCATACCCCCAGAGGCATGGGTAGAGTTGGTCAAGCGGTAGTTGACTCATCAAGCCCGAGATTGGTAGGATACCCATGAGAGGCATTTGACTGGGGTAGTGGAGTGGAAGACCATCAGGGAGCAGTTTGAGGCCCATTACCTTCCAGGGGAGGCGAGGGATGAGTTGATGCAGTGGTTCGAGCACTAACCCAAAACCGCAGGACGGTTGACGAATATGATGCAGAATTCTCTCTTTTGAGCAGGTATGCCCCAGAGTTGGTGGAGACGGATGCTACTCGAGCTAGACGCTTCCGCATGGGCTTGGACCCAGAGGTCAGAGGGGCTATGGCTACACAGGAGCTGTTGACATATGAGGCAGTGCTTAGCGTGGCTCGACGGTACGAGCTACACTTGAGGAGCTTGGGAAAGCTTCCAGTCATCGACAGGCGACCTGTAGCACCACAGAGAGCTGCTCCTCACCCGACTCACCGGGTGACCTTCAAGTGATCAGGATATCCGCCAGTACCTCAGAGGGGGCCTGCTTGTTCGAGGTGTGGAAAGCCTGGGCATGCAGCCAAGGATTGTCAGGTTATGGGCAGACAGTGCTACACCTGCGGCGAGATGGGACACTTTAGTAGGGACTTCCCCCGACGGAGATGGCCTATGGAGGCATCTGTACTAGTAACAGCTGCACCACCTCATCTGAGGAATCTTCCGTCGGCACCACAGCGGTTGGCTCTTCCACCACCGCCGGGGCCGCGATCGACTGCTCCGAGGGGACCTCCATGGCGCGATTTCCAGAGGCAGGCTCCTGCTCTGCAGAGGCCACCGCAGTTTCAGATGACAGCAGTCGAGTCCGAGCGCTCAGGACAGGTGATCGCTGGTAAGACTCTAACTTTAGTCCTTGTATTTCATGAATCTATATTGGGCTATTGCTAGATGATTAGTTGTTGTGCTGTGCTACTATAGGATTGGTTAGAGTAGCTTCATATCTAGCCTGGTCCTTGTTTGATTCGGGAGCGTCACATTGTTTTTTATCCAAGGAATTTGTGGCGAAGCATTTTATAGTTGTTGATTCTTTTGCTGCTAAGTGGAATGTGCACACGGGTAATGGTGTGATATGTAGTGTGTCAGGATTACGGAATTGTTCTGTGGAGATAGGAGGTCGAGGACTATATGCAGATTTTCTCGTGATCGAACTACCAGATTATGAGGCAGTATTTGGAATGGATTGGTTGGGGATGTTTTATGCGACCATAGACTGTAGATTAAGGAGGGTAGTCTTTCGAATCCCTGGCCACCCAGAGTTCGACTTTTGTAGTGATACTCGGGCTCTGGAACCATTGAAGTATAAGGCGATGTCCTTGGAGATGAAGATGGAAGCCGAAATAGTTTTGCCTAAGGTAGTTCAAGAATTTCCAGATGTATTTCCCGATGATATTTTTTGGACTACCTCCGGATAGGTCTTTAGAATTCACTATTGACCTATTGCCGGACGCACAGCCGATAGCAAAAGATCCTTATCGTATGTCTCCACCTGAATTAGTTGAGCTTCGCGATTAGTTGACTAATTTGTCTGATAGAGGACTGATACGTCCGAGTGTATCCCCGTGGGGAGCACCAGTGTTGTTAGTAAATAAGAAGGATGGAACTCGAAGGATGTGCATTGATTACAGGGATCTGAACAAAGTGACAGTGAAGGACAAGTACCCCCTTCCTCGATTGATGATATCTTTGATCAGCTCGGTGGTTCACGAGTGTATTCGAAGCTGGATTTACGAAGTGGTTATCATCAAGTGAAGGTGCATGGATCGGATGTTCCGAAGACGGTGTTTAGAACTCGGTATGGGCATTATGAATTCTTGGTGATGCCATTCGGAGTGGCTAATGCCCCGGCAACCTTTATGAGGCTGATGAATCAGGTCTTCTTTGATTATTTGGATAAGTTTGTGGTAGTCTTTATTGATGATATTTTAGTGTATTCGAAGACTGAGGATGAACATGCTGAGCATTTGCGGATGGTTTTGAATACTCTCAGAGAGCATCGGTTGTACGCTAAGTTCAGTAATTGCCAATTCTGGATGACGAAGATCGTATTTCTGGGACACATTATTACAGGAGAAGGAGTGGCAGTCGACCCAGAGAAGGCCGCTGCAGTAGAGAATTGGCACATCCCTCGATCAGTTACTGAGATCAGGATTTTCTTGGGGTTGGCTGGATATTATCGGAGGTTTATCAAGGACTTTTCTAAGATTGCCTCACCTTTGACTCATTTGACGATGAAGGAAGTACCTTATGTATGGACAGAGGAGTGTCAGTGTGCATTTGAGGAACTGAAGCGTCGATTGACCACTGCTCCGGTGTTGACAATTCCTGACCGATCAGGCGGCTTTGAAATTTACTGTGATGCTTTAGAGAAGGGGCTTGGCTGTGTCCTTCATCAACATGGACGAGTAGTAGCTTATGCCTCCAGATTATTGAAGGTGCATGAGCAGAATTATCCGACCCATGACCTAGAGCTGGCTGCCGTCATATATGCCCTAAAGTTGTGGAGACATTTCTTACTGGGCGAACATGTAAAGATATACACTGACCATAAAATTTTGTAATATGTCTTCACTCAGAAGGAGTTAAACATGAGGCAACGTCGATGGCTTGAATTAATGGCTGAGTATGATATTGATTTGCAGTACCATCCGGGGAAGGTGAATGTGGTGCCTAATGCTCTTAGTCGACTACCGGCTGTGATGAGGTTGACTATGCAGCCTCAGCTTCAAGGAGATCTAAGACGGATGGATATTGAAGTGATCCTTCCAGGCGAAAGGGTAGATATGTTGGGTTTGCAGATTTAATCCGATTTGATGGAGAGAATTAAGGCTGATCAGCTGAACGATGTGAAATTGAAGCGGATTCGAGAACAAGTCGAGGCAGGACTTCGGAAGGACTTTTGTATTCATGAGGATGGTTCCTTAAGGTTTGGGAACAGGGTGTGTGTGCCAGCGGCAAATATTCGAGAAGAGCTACTGAAGGAGGCACACAATTCTCCTTATTCTATTCACCCTGAAGGGACCAAAATGTTTAAGGATCTGCGACGATACTACTGGTGGCATGGGATGAAACGAAGTGTGGCGAAGAGCGTGGCTTCGTGCCTGGTTTGCCAGCAGGTGAAAGCAGAACACCAGAGACCCGTCGGCTTATTGCAACCACTTTCGATACCGGAATGGAAGTGGGAACATGTGACCATGGATTGTGTGACTGGTCTACCACGTACTCCGAAGGGAAATGATGCTATATGGGTGATTATCGATCGATTGACTAAGTCAGTGCACTTTATTCCATTTCGACTTGGCCAGTCTACAGAAGTCTTAGCTCGGAAGTATATGGAAGAGATTGTAAGATTGCATGGGGTTCCTGTGAGCATTGTATCGGATCGTGATACTAGATTTACATCTCACTTCTGGAGGAGCTTGAAGGCCAGTTTGGGGACCCATTTGAAGTTCAGTACTGCATATCATCCACAGACAGATGGACAGTCAGAACGCACCATTCAAATATTGGAGGATATGCTTAGGGCTTGCCTGTTAGATTTCAAGGGGTCCTGGGAAGACCATCTCCATCTAGTGGAATTTGCTTATAATAACAGTTATCAGGCAAGCATTGGTATGGCTCCCTATGCGGCTTTGTATGGTAGGAATTTCCTATCGCCCCTGAGCTGGGATGACGTTGGAGATGGTGAAAATTTGGGCCCAGACCTAGTGACTGCTACGATTGATGTAGTGCGGACGGTCAGCGAGAATCTTCGTGTAGCCCAAGACCGTTATAAGCACTGGGCAGACATGAAGTGACGTCCACTTGAATTTCAACATGGTGATTATGTGTTCTTGAAGATATCACCAGTCCGTGGGACGATCCGGTTTGGTAAACATGGGAAGTTGAGCCCTATGTATATAGGCCTGTTTGAGGTTGCAGCCCTGATAGGCGAAGTGGCTTATCGGTTAGTGCTGCCACCATATCTTGAAGGCGTGCATGATGTGTTTTATGTATCGCAGTTAAGATGATATATTGGAGATCCTAGCCATGTGGTGGACTATTCAGAGATTGAAATACGTCCAGACCTGACGTATGAACAACAACCAGTGGTAATTCTCGATCGACGACAGAAGATGTTGAGGAAGAAGGCTATTAACTTGGTCAGGGTCATGTGGCAACGAGAATCTCCTGGAGAATCGACTTGGGAGCGAGAGGATGAAATGAGGGAGAAGTATCCTCATCTGTTTGTTTAAAGATCCTTCGTATGTTTGTCATGTAGCTATCAGACCCTCCCTCTTGTTTTGAATTCCGAGGACAGAATTTCTTTAAGGAGGGTAGGGTGTAATGCTCATAAGTGATAATACCAGAAGGTATGGGGAAGTCCACACTTAACCACTAATTGAGGGCTTTTGATTAGGGATTAAAAGCAATGGCAAATTTGGTGTAGCCATAAGTTTTAGTTTATTAGGCACAAACCATAAATGCCTTGTAAAACAAAAATCCTTGTTGTGTTTTTAAAAAAAACAAAAAAAACACACAAAACCCATGCACAGCAGGCTTGGCCAAAACATTCAAACAAAAAAAGGGACAAAAAAAGAAAGATTAGCATGGCATGTTTGTGAAAAAACCTAAACCCTTGTTTTCTCTCCTCTTCCACAAGCTTCCTCTCTCTTCCCAAGTGTTGTTCTTGTTTATTTATTAAGTCCGCACTTCGTTTCAAGCTCCCAGGTCGAATCATTCCCCCAAAAGGCCGAAACCTGCATGCCAAAAAAATGGAGAAAACAAAGAGAGAAAAACAAAAGAAGAAGAAGGAAGGAGAGAAAGAGGAGAGGATTAAGAAGAAGAGACATTACTACTACTTCCTTGGTTTCCTTACAACCTCACACAAGCATTAGCAAGGTAGGAATCTCACCATACTCCCAAATTTTTGGCTATGTGTAGAACTATTATAGTTTTTTTCTTTCACTTTAAGTAAGAATTGTTATTTGGATTAATTTGAGAATTGGGTTAAGCTTAGTGTTGGATCTCATGTTTTTGGGAGTTGATTCTAATTCCTCCTATGATTCTATGAGCAAGACCCAATTTTGGGGTTTATAGCATGTGTTTTCTTTGATAATACTTGTGTGTAATTGGAAAACCGTGTCAAATACAAGCGAAACTCTGCCGAAATTTCCATGTGCATTTCATTAGCATTCCTTAACATTCTATGCCTTACAAACCTACATTAGAAACATTACACAAGAGGCCTCTAGCTAAATTTCCCTTGGAATTCCAAGTTTAAAGTAAGACACATTGAAAAATTAGTATAACGAGAAAATTTAGTAATAAGGTTTTTGCTAACTTTCAAGATAGAAGCTCTAAATAAGTTTAGAGAGTGTAGGAACACTAATTAACATTATTTAATTTACAAGGTCCTACAAGCCCTTTATGCGAACTTTGGGCTCCACGTCAATTCCCATGAGCTTGGTTAAGGAGCGGTGAAAACTCAATTTTAATAAGCTTTTTAGTACCTTATAACCATTAGAATGAGTAAAACGTTAGGGTTAGACATTTATAACTATCATTAAATAGTTCCCTTATGAGATTCTACAAATTAGCTTAAGACCTTCCTTCTATTTTTGAATCTTAAATTAACCCTCTTCTACATTTTACAAAGTTTGAACTAAACCAATGCACTTTTTCTCTCTACTTTGGTTGTTCTTTTATCTTCTACCAAATAAGAGTAGTAACCACTCTTGAAGTTGTTCTCTATGTCATGTTCAATTAATAGTGCTTGGATGGTTGAATTCAAATGTCCTTGAGTGGTGCTTGAAGTTTATGTTTCATACCTTATGTTTCTATTTAAGCAATCGATAAATGGTGAATTTTGCTTATGCCGGAAGGCGTTAATGAAGAGTGTTATCATGCCCATGGTGATGTCTCCCTGATATATGAAAGTGTTGGTAGGTTGGTTATAGTGAAATGTGGATGTTCAAATGTTATACCGTCATGTAGCAGATAATTACCTAAATAATGCTAAATGTTTCATGATTACAATGATAGTTCGGGTGTCTCTTTCCATTCTAAAGTGGGTGAGCATCTTAGGAAAGGAAGTGGGGGAAACCAGAGCATTGGGTGGGCATAGTGTGGACTGGAATTTCGAGGATGTTTTCTTTGGCCCTCGTACCGCGGGAGTGGTCGTGCCCCTTTGGGGGGTGTGTTTTCCCTTGGCCTTTCGAGGTCGTGGCCCTTTGGGTCGTGGAGAGATGTTGGGTTACAATGGCTCCTGACGAGCTAGCACGCCAGAGAGTCGGAGATTCTTTCCACTCGTCTTATGGGTGAGGTCCAGCTCCCTTGTGTCCCACCTGATGTTTAGGTTCCAAACAACAAATATTAATTTAACAAACTTAGTATTAGGGATCTTGTTGCAGTGTTGTGAGTATGACTTGTGTGGTTGAGTTTCCTACTAGACACGCCGTGACGTGTCCCTTTTTCCCACCCTCCAGGTACAGGTCCAGTGATGACACCTCACCAGCCAGACTATCGACGCCCTGAGGGCGACTCTTCCAGGCCAGGAGCCCAGAGTGGTTAGTTAGGGTTTGGGTGTAGTGGGTTGGGGGTAGTTTCTTTGTGAGCAGTTACTTTTGTTTTCCCCTTCAGCTTTTGTACCCCGTGTCACTGGTGGTGGACTATGTACAGTACATGATGTTGTGGTGTGTTGATAGTAGATAATCTGTGTTGCACACTTGTACGCTCCCGCTTGTTGTTGCCGCCGCCTCGCTTTACCTTTTTGTGTCGTGCTGGAGCTTTACAGTAAGTGCTTTACTTTTGCACCTGCTTAAATTGCCTGTGTTGTTCTAGCAGTTGCAGTGGCCTGCTCAAATTTTTCTTCATAGCGCCATTACGCTTGGTACTCCTGTACCGCGGCCGTCACCTCTGCCTCATTTTTGGGCACCGGGGCGTGACATGAATACTCTATATGAGGATGTCCAGTACTCCCTGAAAATGAAACTTGATATTCGTCAAAACGAAATCCTAATAAATGACTCAAAAATATAATCGCCTTGAAGACCATACTTGAGCGTTCAAATGGATTTTCAAAATTCCTAGTTGGATTTTCAAAATTCCTAGTTAAATTCGAAAAGAGGAATTAAACAGAACCCCTGAAGTGTTCAGAATCACCCAAGTTTTAAAATTTAGAGCGATACAATATTCCACCCGGTACTGATGATGCAATACATCATTAACATATCCTATAATTCTGAAGAACATGAATTTTCTTCAGAAGGGTGCGTTTTCATTATCCCATTTAACGGGGAAAATGATTACAAAATCATCTCCACTATACGTGGACCTTGACTCTAAAAACTTCCTCTAATAGAATTTAAGATGATATATTTACTATCATCATTAAAATAATAAGACATATGGGTCTCTTGACAGTACTTGAGGGATTAAAGTGGACTTATCCACTCCCTACATAGGGCTGATGATATACCTTAGTATACTCATCCGTATATTCTCTAAAAATGGTCATAATCAAACCTATTATCCAACCGCAGTCCAACTTTTTCACAACATATATCACATGTTACTAAATGGCAGGAGCATTGGATAATACTGGGTAATCAACCATAATTTGCAACTGGAATAAAGTAGAACACCCTAGAGTCTCTGTTCACACCCAAACTGGGTTATATGAATAAATCATTAAAATGATTTAAACGGATTACTCATCCTTTAAAAATCCAGTTGATGGTGACTACACGGGGACATGCAATTACACCGCATACCATCAAAACGCCTCCTTCGAACCTATTTACATGGGCCTGATCACCCCATATAACAGTTTCCGAGACCTCCTAACGGAGGAAGCGTTTAGAGCACATCTTATAGATTGTGCCATGATGTGTTCACATCCCCATATCAACACCATGAACCATCAAAATGTCGTCTTAGAACTATTTATCAGGCGTAATTAACCCAGATAAATAGACTCTGAGCACTCCAAACGAGGGAAGAATTTAGAGCACATCTCATAGATTGTGCCTTGATGAGTCGTCATATAAAGAATCGATAGTGAAGATTAGATCATGAAGATCCTTCACTTTCAGAACTCTTTAATTTTTCAGTATTAGGTCCAACATGGATATTACCGTCAATCCCGAGCTTGAAGCTCAGTTGACCATTTCAAATATCATGAATAATGATGTGATCCTAAAGATCCACACTAATGAATCTGTTAAACAGTTTTCAGACAAATTTATTGACAATCCGAATATTGTCAAAATCACACATCCCTGCTACGAAAAATCCATCTAGGATTGACATACCAAAAATAATAGATGCAATCCACCAGTAGTAGAAGTGAATGTCCAAAATGAATGAGAGGACATACAACGAGACTCCAAGGGGAGAAAAACTCCTGGAGACCTGTAAACAATACCACCACAGGAAAGTGAGCTTATCGCCATATCGTCTCCCTTTCCAGAACCTCTAGAAGAGATGAATCTAAATAAATTGAAATATTATTGAATAATGTACGTACATGGGGAGGTGTTTGGATAAAAAACACATTTGTCGATAATTACTCACATTTCATTTTGCAGTTTAAATTATAATAATAGATATCGTTCCATACTCCATTTCCTAAGCAAACGTAGAGATTGGCCAATAATGTGGAACCCAGCAATAATAAGTTGAGCTGGACTCACTAATGAAATGTGAACTGTTTGGACCAGAAGTCCTGATATCAAAAGATATCAAACATGTGGACATTATGAGTATTGAATAAACACAAATATAATTAAATAAAATCATATTCTATAAGCAACATGATATAGCTTAGAGGTTCATTTTGCTGAAACGAGGAAGTGATTAAGTAAAATGAGCTTGACTCACTTACAAATAAAACAGATGCATCATGTTCCTTGGTTATGTTTGCGAAAATCATGTGATTGGCAAAGGAAAGTTTTGGGTTTTTGCTGCTATGGATGTTGTGATAGCATACCCTTATGGATTTATTCCTAATTTCCTTACTTGCCTGAATAGACTCTGAGACATTTATTCTATGAAAAATATAAAATACAACCAAGAAAATTCCTTATAAAAATAATGAATTTTTCTAAAGGTTGTCTCTGCATCTTTAAAAGAGAAAATAAAATGATTTGAGATAATATTTGTAAATAACTCAAATCTTATCGGATCTCATGAAGAGAAAACTGAAATATCTGTTTAACCCTCCCTATCAAATATGATATGAAAGACCTAGGCAAAAATCTTGGCTTACAGACTTATCATCCAGAAGATGATCACATCATCTAGAAGATGAAATTCTCATCCAGAAGATGAACATATCATCCAGAGGATGAAACCAACATCCAGAAGATGAAACTCTCATCCAGAGGATGAAACTAACATCAAGAAGATGAAAATCATTTGACATAACTTCATACACCCGAAGTTGATGAAGAAACATAGACAATTGTAATCCACTAAATACAAATATTGATTATATGGATGTACATATTGTCCCCTTCCGTTCGCTGGAAGAGGAGAAGGATATCCTAGGTCCTGAAGTGCCTTACTTGAATGTTTTTGGTACACTCCTATATCTGGCCAACTCCACGCTTCTCTATATAGCGTTGGTAGTCAATCTGTTAGCCAGATACTGTGCAGCGCCTATAGCACATCACCTGACTAGAGCTACGTATCTTCTGCGCTACCTCAAAGGGTCGGTATTATAATGGATTATCCTCTATGTTAAATGTATTTGCAGATGCAGGTTACAGATAATCGCGATGACAACAGACTTTGGGTACCTGTTTTACTCACGACGGAAAAGCTACCTCCTGGAGATCTGTAAAGCATGTGACTAAGGCAACATCATCCTACCATTCCGAGAAGCTCATCATCCAAGAAGAAAATCAAGAGTATGCTTAGCCACTCCCTGAAATACCTCACAGACACAGTGACGACTGGATCAGAGACTAGAGAAATGGAGCTATCTACCGAGTATACAAACGATGCCACTTTCCTAGCCATCCTTAAGGAAGCTACATCAAGGGTGATGAGACAGAGCACACCTCTTCAGAGGAGCTCCCGTAAATTCAATAGCTGCCATATATGAGCGATACTTGTATAGATGAGCGATGCTTGTATTTTGTATTTATTCTCGGAATGTTGCAGATGAGATTGATGTATAGCTGCCCAGGAGATCTGCAAGCCTGAAGCTTATACAGATCAGGGGGGGTTAAATGTAGAGTTGTACTCTTTTTCCTTAAGCTATGGTTTTTTCCACTGGGTTTTCCGTAGCCAAAGGTTTTTAACGAGGCAACCACATTAGCTCAGTATCCAGAAGTATCCACCCCTACTGATACTCATTAGCACTATGAATCCTGAAGTATTCATATGTCGAGTTAACAATGATGGATGGATAAGGGGAAGTGTTATGAATAGGGACTTGAGACCTTTGGTATCAAGGACCCTTGGTATCCACCATAATTGTAAAGGACCTTTTGTATCCTTCTTAATCTATATATGCAAGCCCGGCCCTGACCCAGGGCACCCAGAAAAGGGCTGGCATTACTTACTACTGCAAAAAGCCCCCCTTAGGAAGGGCCAGTTCTGAAAGGAATCTATTTAATTATCAGTCCCATTAGGCTGGCCTATTTGAGTGCTGCTACCAGAAGCGAGTACTCTATAGCGTTTAAGACTCAAGATGGCTCATCAACTCATTGTTGATGGACAAGCGTGGAGCATCTACAATCAGGTGTGGGGGTAACATTTGTGTAATATATAGTTTATGTGGAAGGTCATGGTGAATAAAAACTAGTACGGTATTTTTGAGGAAAAAACGAGAGCCGCTTAGTATATGATAATTCTCATGAACTCAAAAAATAATCATAGTGTTATAAACGGGCTTCTTGGTGGGCCTACCCGTTAGTGGGTATCCACCCATTATGTAACCCTACCACTATAAATATAGGGCTATGGTCTCCATAGCCGCCAAGTTTACAACACGTTATCAGCACGCTCAAAGCTAAGCCGAACCCCTGCCGACGAACGGACGCGACGCGAACGGGCTTCCTTCACCGAACGTCGCTAGATCCGGCGGGTAGGATCTAGAGGTAACTTTCTCTCTAGATCTAAATTTTGTATATGCGCATATGTGGTGATTTAATTCTTTTTGGCTCAATCGATTAAAAACACCGTTTTTATCGCTAAAAATCACCCTTTTTCAATTAAAAAACGTATTTTTGGAAGAAAAAATTGGGTTTTTTCCACTAAAAATCGGATTTTTACCCGTTGTTTTTCCCCAAAAATCACCCAAACCCGAAATAGGGTTCACCGACACTCCCCCCCCGTCGCCGGCAGCGGCGGGGGCCTTCCCGCCGTCGCTGCGGCGGCGGGAACCCCCCCGCCACTACAGGCGGGGATTTCCCCGCCGCCTGCAGCGGCGGGCATCCCCCGCCGCCGCCGGCGGGGGCAACCCCCGCCGCGGCAGGCGGGGGCTCCCCGCCGCCTGCAGCGGCGGGGCACCCCCGCCGCCACCGGCGGGGGCAACCCCCGCCGCGGCAGGCGGGGGCCCCCCCCCCCCCCCGCCGCCTGCTGCGGCGGGGCAACCCCCTGCCGCCATCGGCGGGGGCAACCCCGCCGCCTGCTGCGGCGGGGCAACCCCGCCGCCAACGGCGGGGGCAACCCCGCCGCCTGCAGCGACGGGGGCGACCCCCGCCGCCGCAGGCGGGGGCAACCCCCGCCGCCTGCAGCGACGGGGGGCGACCCCCGCCGCCGCAGGCGGGGGCTCCCCGCCGCCTGCAGCGGCGGGGGCGACCCCCGCCGCCGCAGGCGGGGGCTCCCTGCCGCCTGCAGCGGCGGGCAACCCCCGCCGCCTGCCGCGGCGGGCCCCCCCCTCCCCGCCGCCTGCTGCGGCAAACGGGCCCGCCCGCCAGTAGCGGGTACGGGCCCGGCGTGAGTACCCCAAAACCCTAACTAGGGTTCCTGACCCAGAAATTTTTTTTTCGAATTTTCAAAATTTTTCAGATTTATTGCGATTTTTTTCTCGTTAAAATCTGGACCAAAATGCATGTGATTTTTACTCATCGCAAATTATATTTGGATTTATGATTTTCTTTAAAAAACGTTTAAAAATTAAGAAGATCCTGCGACCGCTCTGCCGTTAGTCAACTAACCTAACGGTGCATGACGTTGCCTAGTGGTCCAATAATTTTTAAACGGTAGATTTCATTTTCCATTATAAACTGCCTGTGATGAATAAATAAATTGCCTGCGATGTATAAACTGCCTGTGATAATGCCTGCTGCATTATAACTGCCTGCGATGAATGGTTAATATTTGCTGTGGTTTTGGATCGGCTAGTTTATCACCATTTTTATTTTTCATGCATTATTTTCCTTTTGAGAGAAAAATGTAGTGAGGATAATTTTGTAAAATTACAAGCCCGGCGGACGCTTCAAGAAGATGAAGGACTATTCCAGAAGAATAGGGGCCCCACGGGGGTTCCCGAGTTGTACTTTCTTCCTTTTTGGGACTGTAATGGACTGTAATTATTTATGGTGATTAGCCGATCCACGCAGCAAATATTTATGTCTGATGTGATTGATTATTTATTTTTGCGCAAAATATCTAATTAATGCTATCTTTTTACATGCTAGAGTAATAAATGGCCAAAATTGCGAGCGTCGATTTCGACGTTTTGGATGCTTCAGGAAAGAATTACTTAAGCTGGCAGCTGGATATAAAATTCCATCTGCGAGCACAGGGATTGAGTCACGCCATCGCCTTAGGCGATAAGGTTTCTGACATAGATAAAGCGAAAGCAATTATCTATATCAGACGCCATATCGATCGGACCCTGAAGGCCGAGTACCTAACGGTGGAGGACTCGTATGAGTTGTGGACCGCCCTCGAGGACAGGTATAAACATCAAAGGGATGTTATCCTACCTCGAGCGCGATATGAATGGGAGAACCTCCGTCTCCAAGACTTCAAGTCTATTGCCGAGTACAACTCGGTACTCTTTAGCATCACCTCACGCCTGAAGTTGTGTGGTGAAAAGGTGACGGAGGAACGCATGTTAGAGAAGACGTATACATCCTTCCATGAGAAGGATGTCATACTGATGCAACAGTATCGTGAACGAAAGTTCACAAAATACTCTGAGCTTCTCTCATGCCTTCTGATGGCAGAGCAGAATCGTGACCTCCTTCTGGCCACCCACAACTCACGCCCTACCGGCACTGCTCCTGCGCCTGAAGCGCACCACAGCTCCTTCCAGAAGAAAAGGGGCAACTTCAAAGGCAAACCCCAGAAGGGCAAGACCATGAAGAAGCAGGCTCGAGGACCCCCTCCAAGAAACAACCAAGAGGGGAAGAAGAAAAATGTGTGGAAGAGAAAAGACGACGGCCAGACTTCTGCCCCCAGAAAGGACTGGGAAGATAAATGCCACAGGTGTGGCATGACTGGACACTGGTCCAGAAATTGTCGTACTCCACGCCACCTTCAGGAGTTGTACAAAGCAAGCCAGAAGCAAGCTGAGACAAACCTGGCGGTTCAAGAAAACCTGGCACCAATCAGGTTCATCGCCGAGGACTTCTCCAACGATGACCTGCTCGACTGAGGACATTTATCTACTTTATATGCATTATAGTTTTTCCTTTTGAGAAACAATTTATCTGCTTATCTCTGGCATGTTTTAAGTACTTTTTCAGACATCAATTTAATTTTCGTAGTATATACCTTTGTGTTTTTTTCCTTATACTGCGACTTTTCTTTAAAATAGATGGACTTTAAATGCCTAGTGGACAGTGCCTCTACGCACACGATCCTCCAAGACATCTGCTTTTTTCAAAGCATTAATAAATACGATGGCACCGTAAATACGATTTCCGGTCCATCAAGTATCATTGAAGGATCAGGGGAAGCACATTTTATGCTCCCCAATAGTACAAAACTACTCATAAAAGATGCCCTTCTCTCCCCTAGCTCACATAGGAACCTGTTGAGCTTTAAAGATATCCGCTTAAACGGATACCACCTAGAAACGGTGAGCAAAGGAAACAGTGAATACCTTGATGTAACGTTCCATAAAAACGGTGCTAAAAACACCGTCGAACGTTTCGAGGGACTCCCGTCGGGTCTCTACCACACAAGGATCAGAGCAATGGAAGCAAACACTTTGGAGCACCAGAAGTGCCAAAATCAACCAGAATTCAAACTCTGGCACGATAGACTAGGACACCCTGGAAGGAATATGATGCGTCGCATCATATCCCAATCCCGTGGAATTAATCCGAAAAGCCTGACGCTACTTCGGAAGGGTGCAAATCCTTGTCCCCCTTGTTACAAAGGGAAATTGATTACGAGACCATCCACCCTGAAGGTGGACTCTGAGTCTCCAAGCTTCCTAGAGAGAATACATGGTGACATTTGCGGGCCTATTCACCCCGCAAGTGGACCATTCAGGTACTACATGGTACTAATCGACGCATCTTCAAAATGGTCATATGTGTGCCTCTTGTCCACCCGCAACGTAGCCTTTGCAAAGCTACTTGCACAAATTATAAAATTGCGGGCACATTTCCCAGACAACCAGATCAAGAAATTGCGTCTGGACAATGCTGGGGAATTCACCTCACAAGTCTTCCTAGACTACTGCCAAGCAACCGGCATAGAAGTTGAACATCCTGTAGCTCATGTTCACACCCAGAACGGGTTGGCTGAATCTCTCATAAAGAGACTACAATGGATCGCTAGACCATTGTTAATGCAATGCCAGTTGCCGGTATGTGCATGGGGACATGCCATACTGCACGCTGCATCGCTGATAAGATTACGACCGTCAGGTAGTCAATCTTATTCTCCGATGCAACTTGCATATGGGAACCCGCCCGATATCTCTCACTTGAGGATATTCGGATGTGCTGTCTATGTCCCCATAGCACCACCGCAGAGGACCAAGATGGGTCCTCAACGGCGTCTTGGTATCTATATTGGTTTCGACTCACCATCGATCATTAGATACCTCGAACCCCTTACAGGGGACGCCTTTAAAGCGCGTCTAGCAGATTGTGAGTTTGATGAAAGCATTTTTCCAAAACTAGGCATTAACACACAGAAGCCAGAAGCTTCAAAGACCATTACATGGGACACAAAGACCTTATCCCATTTTGATCCGCGCACAAATCAATGTGAAGAAGAGATCCTGAAGATCCTTCAAATTCAGAACACAGTTCACATTTTACCGGATAAATTCACTGACAACCAGAAGATTGTCAGATCACACGTCCCTGCTGCAAATACGCCAGCTAGGATTGACATACCCAAAGATGGATGCAATCCACCTGCAGCAGAAGCGGCCGTACCTCAACAAAAAAGAGGACGACCCCCAGGCTCCAAAGATAAGAATCCTCGAAAGAGGAAAAATCCTGGAGCAACAATAACGATACCACCACAGGATGCTGAGCTCAGCCCAGCTACCTCTCCACTCCTAACAACCCCTGAAGAGGAAAATATAGGAGAAATTTCATTAAACTATGTACGTACCGGGGAGGTACTGGACAGAAAAAGCACAATCATCGATGATAACTTCGCGCTCATTATTGCCACTCACGTCACTGAATACGACGATGAGACCGATCCACGCTCTCTAGCAGAATGTAAACGCAGAGAGGATTGGCCAAAGTGGAACGAGGCAATAGGAGTAGAGCTGGACTCACTCTCGAAGCGCCAAGTCTTTGGACCTGTAGTCCTAACACCAAAAGGTGTTAAACCTGTGGGATATAAATGGGTATTCGTGAGAAAAAGAAACGAGAATAATGAGATCGTGCGCTATAAAGCGCGCCTTGTTGCACAAGGTTTTTCCCAACGACCAGGAATAGACTATGACGATACCTATTCTCCGGTCATGGACGCGATCACCTTCCGTTTCATCATAGGCCTATCCACGAAGGAAGGTCTGGATATGCAGCTCATGGACGTTGTGACTGCATACCTATACGGAAATATAGATAAGGACATCTACATGAAAATCCCAGACGGATACAAACTACCGACAAAAATGACAGAAAGACCTCGGGACGTCTATTCTGTCAAACTCCAGAGATCACTGTATGGTCTCAAACAGTCAGGTAGAATGTGGTACAACAGGCTGAGTGAATTCCTAGTGCAACAAGGATTCACAACAAATGAAGTCTGCCCTTGCATCTTCATACGAGCAAAGGGAACAGGATTCGTAATTATCGCCGTCTACGTAGACGACTTGAACATCATCGGATCTCCTGCAGAGATAGATGAGATATCCAAAAGTCTCACACAGACTTTTGAGATGAAAGACCTCGGCAAAACGAAGTTTTGCCTAGGGCTACAAATTGAACATTTAAGCGGAGGAATCCTGTTACACCAATCGACATATACAAAGAAAGTACTGAAGAACTTTCTTATGGACAAATGTCATCCGCTTAGCACACCAATGGTCGTCAGATCATTGGATGTTGAAACAGACCCCTTCCGACCGCTGGAAGAGGGGGAGGAAACACTGGGTCCTGAAGTACCCTACTTAAGTGCAATTGGAGCACTCCTATACCTGGCAAACTGCACGCGTCCCGATATAGCGTTCGCAGTAAATCTACTAGCCAGATACAGTTCAGCGCCCTCAAAGCGCCACTGGAACGGAGTGAAACAACTTCTGCGCTACCTCCAAGGGTCTGTAGACATGGGACTATACTTCAAGAAAGGTGTATCCGCCGACCTGGTCGGTTACGCAGATGCGGGATACAGGTCCGACCCACATACCGCAAAGTCCCAGACCGGTTTCGTATTCACATACGGTGGGACGGCCATCTCATGGAGATCCGTGAAGCAGACATCCACAGCGACCTCGTCCAACCACTCTGAGCTCATCGCGATCCACGAAGCTAGCAGAGAATGCTTCTGGCTTCGATCAGTCATCAACCACATCCTCAAGACCACCGGCCTGAAGACGGGAGATCTTGGGCCTACTACCATGTACGAAGACAATGCTGCCTGCATCGCTCAACTACGGGGTGGCTACATCAAAGGTGACAGGACGAAGCACATTTCCCCCAAGCTATTCTGGACGCGATGAACAGCAAGTGGACAACCAGATCGACATCCAGCAGATCCAGTCCTGCAACAACCTGGCTGACCTATTCACTAAAGCTTTGCCTCGCAGTACCTTTAGAAAACTTGTACTAGGAATTGGGATGAGACAACTGAGAGATGTACAAGCCTGAAGCTTGAACTTATCAGGGGGAGTTAACGTAGTGCTGTACTCTTTTTCCTTGACTGTTGGTTTTTCCCACTGGGTTTTCCACAGTCAAAGGTTTTAACGAGGCAGCCACATTAACTCAGGATCCAGAAGTATCCACCACTGATGTTATCCATCGATCAGGGGAAGTTACAGAGACTTGTACTCTTTTCCCTTAGCCACAGGTTTTTCCCACTGGGTTTTCCTTGGCAAAGGTTTTAATGAGGCAAGCACTCTTAAACTTAGAGATCCAGAAGTATCTCCAACCCCATGATCAAACAAGCTTCATGAACCCTGAAGTGTTCACCATGGCTTACAACAATGGATGGATAAGGGGAAGTGTTATAAACGGGCTTCTTGGTGGGCCTACCCGTTAGTGGGTATCCACCCATTATGTAACCCTACCACTATAAATATAGGGCTATGGTCTCCATAGCCGCCAAGTTTACAACACATAGCCATTATTTTTTCACGGAAGAACAGCGGCTATTTTCAAATGTTTTACTCCGTGATGTTCTTTGTTAATGTTTAATGGAACAAGATTCATTTTTGGTCCAAGATGGCAAGCATTGTGTAGTTCTCTCGTATGTATATGGGTATGGGGTGACTAGCATAGCATTTGCATCTAATGGTGTGGATACTTTCATGGTGTGAATTGTAATATGCTATTAATGGAACTAGGTGTATTTCCAACTTTTGTATCAAAAACCAGTACTGGTTTTTGTCTTTTTGGTGCTGATAAATGCCAATTATAACTAATTAGGTTTGGGGTTGTTTAAGTTTGCTATCTATTTTTCGGTTAGTTTCTGGTATATCACAGAGTCTTGACTAAGGTTACATTTTCTTCTTCCAAATCACAAAATGTTTCTGTTGATTATTTTTCTTTGCCTTAAATACCAACAAATTTCTGACCAACCTACATATCAAGATGAACATATAATTGATGATTTTACTTCTGAAAATGCAAGGATGAGTCATTTTAGATGAGATGTGGTTTATGTGCGATTTTTGTGCAGGTACAACATACAAGATTTCCAGAAACAAGAAGCATGATGTGAATATGCCAAGAGTTCCAAATCAAACCGAGCCAAACGTGGAGTGGTCATAATGACTTGTTCTCGTATGCTAATCCTTATATTTGTTTTATTTTAAGGGGTATTGGTTTTATGTCCCCCCAATTTTAGATCAACTTTTAGCATATAAATAAAAAATTAAAATTTCAGGTGTATGAATGCGCCTACTAGCATTGCACTTGGATAGGTTCCAAACCCCAAAAAATTTAGGATTTCAATTTTTAAAAAAAATTATATTTAAAGTGCCCAAATTTTTAACTCGCACTGGTCCCCAATATTTTCAGGACCGGCCCTGTATATATATATGACAGATGGCCTTTACCATAGACTTAGATTCTCAACACAATCATTAATTTATACTCATTGTGTTTGGATGGATTTAATCTGAGTTTATCCGAAGTACGAGAACCCTGCTCAGTATTTAATACAAAACAGCGTTCATCTCCCGATTTTTATTTTCATAAACGTCATTCTAGAACCTTATCATACATGCTTGAGGTTTTCTGCAGCAATGACGTGGCATGATACCCCGCTAACCCAAGTTGATTAAGCCCCTAACTAAAATCTATTATATGTAACATCAAACTAATCCTCTTGTGGGTCAGCGCAGATTAGGATTCATTGCACTAAGTCTTATCTCCCAGTTTATTTGATCCAAGTTGTTTGCAGAACTTTGACGACAACGACGACGCCCTTAATTATTCTTAAGACTTATTTTATCCCCATAATTATTTTATTCGCTCCTCCGGTCCCACAGTAATTAAAAAATAAATAAACCCCCGCCCAGTCTCAAATGGAGTACCTCCAACTTTTCCGGGTTTCGGATCTTGGGAACGCCACTCAACAAATTAAATTTGTATAATTAAATTAAACTTACTTCATTAATTAAATTAAAGCTACCGACATTGTTGGCCCCGCCGTTAAATTAAAGTAGGGGTGCATGTAATGATGATTGACAAAATAGGAAATTACTTCAAATTTGTTATGAATGAGGGAGGCCTTTGGCCTCCCCTCCTTCATTACCCATTCATTAGGCCCCCATTACTTAGAGTAATGGGGACCCTTGTTCTCCTAGAGGCTTTTGGCCTCCCCACTATGAGATATATAAATAGAGCACCATGGCTCTTAGCTATGGTGACTTATTCTTAGCAATGAAATTCTCTCTCTCTCTCTCTTGAGTTCATTATAATACAACACGTTATCAGCACGTTTGCTCCCCTTTTCTTGAGCATTTCTACCCTCAATCCATCCCAAAAATTTGTTACGCTATTCTTACTTGTGACGCGCGAAGGAATCTCTTGTTGCGGCTCTCCGTATCGGCGTTCCTATTGTGCGTACTCGCAGCGTGGGATTTTATATCTACGGATCTTCTCATTTTTCGATCGTCCCTAGATTTATAATCTAGAGGTAATTTCCGTAAACCCCGTAGATAAATACGAATAAAATTTGATTTGGCTATGATTTTTCCAAAATTTGACCGGTAGTGCTGTACATACCGTTTTCATTCCACATACCGGAACAAAATCACCGTTCTGTTCCTGGCACCTTTGTTTAAAACCAAAAAATAAACATCTCTCTCAGAAATGATTGCCAAGAATAGCAGAACGTAGTAAGCATACAAACAATGGCATGGCTCGCATTCAAGTTTTTTACAAGCATTTATATACATGAGAAAGAATGAGCCTAGTACAATGCATGAGAAAGTCAAATTTGATTTTTTGAATACCGATGAGATACAACCACACAGCTGGATCTTCTTAATATGTCACTAACCAGATGTTAAATATGTAGACAAAATAATCCAAACAGAATATGGCATTTATCCGGGTCGAAACACCTCTTGTTTTATACATTATCACCTATTTGAAAGGGTTGGAATACTACAGTCATTGAGGCATCATAGAGCAACGACATATTTACAAGTTACTGTCTAAAATCAGAAAACAAGATGATGTATATGAAAGTAGACTTGATTCCTTTTGACAGTAACTTGATTCTTTTGAAAACAGTTACTGTAACTTGTAAATATGTCAATGAAAACAGCATCAGGATGTAAATATGGTTTTCAAGCATTCCTATTTACATATTTACATATTTACAGTACCTTGTAAGCTTGTAAATATGTTTTCATTGAATCTTGTAAATATGTAAACTTATTTACATATTTACATATTTACATTTAACATATTTACATATGTAAACTTATTTACATATTTACATATTTAAATATTTACAAGTAACTTGTAAACTTGTAAATATGTTTACAAGTTACTGTCAATATGTTTACAAGTTTACATATCAAGTTTACATATTCAATGAAAACAGCACAAAAACTTGGTTTTCATGCATTCATCAGGATGTCAATGAAAGTAGACATAAAGATTAAACCAAATGGAAAATAAAAAGAAAATTATAATACGGGGTTTCTGGGCGCTGACGCTGGCCGACAACAGTATCAGATGGGGTGGAATTTGAGGTGACAGACTTAGTGTTTTTGGGATTGTTTACATTCCACAACCCAAAAATGGGCTTAATGGCTGATTTTGTTTAAATTCAATAAAATTGATTATTTTTTTGTTGGGCCTGCAGCCCACTTGTGCCTATCAATAACTAAATAAATTAATTGGGCATGCAGCCCCAATTCCTTAACGGTTATTATTTTTTCCCACTAAATAATGGCCTTAAGCCAATTACTTAAAGGGACTATCCTCTATGTTAAATCACAAATAATTTCTATATAGCCCATTTGACAACTTTATTTAAACATCGCTTTTGCAAATTATAATCTATGGTTTACTAGGACTCGATTTTTCAAAATATAATTATCTTAAAGATTTTGAGACCGCTCTGCCGTTAGTCAACTAACCTAACGGTGTATGACGTTTCCACGTGGTCTACAAGATATTTATATTTTCTAGTTTCCCTTACCATATGTTTTGCTTGAGATATATGCGTGGTTGTTTACTTTTATGCCCGTAGCATATTTAGAACTGCGTGGATGTTTAAATCAGTAAAAATGTGTTTTTCGGGATCGGCCATTGTATACCTATTTACTTTCCTTGCACTTTTATTTTCTTTTGAGAGAATTTGTAAGTGAGGAAATTTGTATTTTAAAGCCAAAGCTCGATGCAACAGCACATAGAATTGATGAAAACTCCTTCAATGGATCATGAAGTCGGTCAATGTGCTTGGCTAAGTTTGCTGGACCAACCTAGCTTGACTGGGTAACAAGTGGTCCTGGCTTAGTCAATTCCCTGGCCGCGTCCGCTGGACCGCAAGGAGTCGATTCATGACCGTGTAAGCCAAAGCTCGATGCAACAGCATATGAAGACAGAGATATAGGGACCCAGTTCAGTTTGGGTTTCCAAAGTTGTATTATTTTTTTTTCTATTATGGACTTTAAACGAACTTTGGACTGTGTACTATTTTGGGTATCTGGCCGATCCCCGCATTTTTACTTGTTTATTTCTTTATGCATGAATTTTTGAATTTTAATTAATTCATGCTCATTTTAAAATACGTAGATAAATGGCAAAATTGGCAAGCGTCGATTTCGAGGTCCTAGATTCTGCAGGGACAAATTACCTGAGTTGGCGAGTGGACCTGAAGTTCCACTTGCGTTCAATGGCTCTCCTTGGGTCCATTTTGGCTCCTTCCTCGGCCCCAACAGCGGCCGAAGCTTCTGCTACAGCTAGCAGCAGCCCCACAACCACTGTATCCGATGTAGATAAGGCGAAAGCCATAATCTACATTAGGAAGCATATAGATCGGACCTTAAAGGCCGAATACTTAACGGTTGAGGACCCGAAGGACCTGTGGACAGCACTGGAAGCACGGTATAAACATCAAATTGATGTTATATTAACCCGTGCCAGTTATGAGTGGGAAAACCTCAGACTTCAGGACTATAAGTCTGTCGCTGAGTATAATTCTGCACTTCATAACATCACCTCACGCCTGAAGTTGTGCGGTGAAGAAGTGACAGAACAGCGCATGTTGGAAAAAACATTTACCTCGTTTCACGAGATAAATGCAATCCTCATGCAGCAGTATCGTGAACGCAACTTCACGAGATTCTCCGATCTGATCTCATGCCTACTTAGAGCAGAGCAGAATCGAGATTTACTGCTAGCAACTCATAACTTACGTCCAGTTGGCACTGCCCCTATCCCTGAAGCCCACCACGTTTCTCCCCAGAAGTGGAAAAACAAGAGGAAGACTAAAAATACTAAAGGGAAAGCGGTAATGAAGCAACCAAGAGGTGCAGCTCCCCAGACAAACAAAAACAATAAAGGGAAAAGAAACTTCACTTGGAAGCGAAAGGACACCAAGCACGTGTCACTTCCAAAGAAGACCTGGGAGGACAAATACCATAGATGCGGCATGACTGGCCATTGGTCCAGAAACTGCCGCACTCCTTGCCACCTACAGGATCTATACCAGGCGAGCCAGAAGTCTCGACCTGAAACAAACTTGGCAGGTGTACAGCCGCCAACAGTCTTTACTGCTAAAGACTTCGAGAACGACGATCTGCTAGATTGAGCATCATCATTTATCTATGCATTTAGAATTCGATGTATCTTCATCTGTTATTTGCTTTAGTGCGGACTTTTATTTATGAATGTTTTCTACGTTTTCCCTCAAATAAAATTTCTTTTTTTGGCTTATATAGATGATGTCTGAGTGCCTAGTGGACAGTGCCTCGACGCACACAATCCTTCGCGATCATTGCTATTTTAATAGCTTAAACAAATATGACGGTCATGTTATCACAATTTCAGGACTGTCCCAAATAATCGAAGGAACTGGTGAAGCAATTATATTGCTCCCAAATAACACAAGACTTCAAATTAATAATGCATTATTCTCTCCTATATCAAACAGAAATCTCGTAAGTTTCAAGGATTTCCGTTTAAACGGATATCACTTAGAGACCATGGATAAAAATAAGGTTGAATATCTAATTGTAACTCGTCAAAAAGATGACCGGAAGATCATCTGCGAGCGATTCAAGGGACTCCCGTCGGGTCTATACCAAACATACATTCAACCAGTAGAAGCCAATATGATTGAACACTAGACGTGCCAATCACTACCAGAATTCCAACTCTGGCACAATAGACTTGGTCACCCTGGAACAGCAATGATGCGCCGCATCATCACTGAATCCCGTGGACACAAATTGAAGAACCTGAAGATTCTTCAAAAGGGTGAATTTCCATGTCTCCCTTGTTTTAAGGGAAAACTAATAACGAGACCATCCCTCCTGAAAGTGGGATTAGAGTCTCCTGGCTTCCTTGAGAGAATTCATGGTGACATTTGCGGGCCTATTCACCCCGCAAGTGGCCCATTTCGGTACTTCATGGTACTGATTGATGCATCAACCAAATGGTCTTATGTGTGCCTCTTGTCCACCCGCAACCTAGCTTTTCCAAAGCTATTGGCACAAATAATAAGGTTGCGTGCTCATTTCCCCGATAACCAAATCAAGAAACTACGTCTTGATAATGCGGGAGAATTTACTTCACAAGTCTTCGAAGACTATTGCCGGGCAACGGGTATTGAAGTTGAACATCCTGTAGCACATGTTCACACCCAAAACGGATTAGCTGAGTCCCTTATAAAGAGACTCCAATGGATTGCACGTCCATTGCTTATGCAATCCCATTTGCCTGTGGATGCTTGGGGGCATGCTATTTTACATGCCGCATCACTTATTAGGATAAGACCCTCTGGAGGTCACACTTTATCCCCGATGCAACTAGCATACGGCGCACCTTCGGATATCTCTCATTTGAGAGTGTTTGGTTGTGCGGTATATGTCCCAATAGCACCACCGCAGAGGACCAAAATGGGTCCTCAGCGTCGTATAGGTATATATATTGGATTTGATTCGCCCTCTATTATCAGATACCTTGAACCCCTGACGGGTGACGCATTCAAGGCACGTTTTGCAGACTGTGAATTTAATGAGAAATTTTTTCCAAAACTGGGCACACAGTCTAAGAAGCCAGAAGCTTCTGAGACCATTAGTTGGGACCAGAAGTCTTTGTCCCTATATGATCCGCGTACTAATCTGTGTGAAGATGAGATCCTGAAAATCCTTCACATCCAGAATACAGTACATCTTTTACCGGATAAATTCACGGACAACCAGAAGATTGTCCGTTCACACGTCCCTGCTGCCAATACGCCAGCTAGGATTGACATCCCCATAGATGGATGCAGCCCACCGGCAGCAGAATTGGTTGTACCTCAAATGAAAAGAGGACGCCCACCAGGTTCAAAAGATAAAGTTCCTCGAAAGAGGAAGACTCCTGGCGATACTAAGATTATCCCTCCACAGGATGCTGAGCTCAGACCAGCTACTTCTCCCCTCCTGATTTCCCCAGCAGAGGAAACAATAGGAGAAACATCATTAAATTTTGTACGTACTGGAGAAGTACTGGACAGAAATAGCATAGTCGTCGACGACGATTTTGCGTTCGATATTACCGTTCACGTCACTGAATATGACGATGACGTCGAACCACGATCTCTAGCGGAATGTAAACGCAGAGAT
This sequence comes from Scilla litardierei, assembly GCA_030789695.1. NCBI lineage: Eukaryota > Viridiplantae > Streptophyta > Magnoliopsida > Asparagales > Asparagaceae > Scilla > Scilla litardierei. The sequence goes on from CM061133.1 coordinate 336,030,493, forward strand.
GATTGGCCAAAGTGGGACGAGGCAATAAGAGTAGAGCTGGACTCACTCTTGAAACGCAAAGTCTTTGGACCAGTAGTCCAAACACCAGTAGGTGTAAAACCTGTGGGATATAAGTGGGTTTTCATAAGAAAATGAGATGAAAATAATGTGATCGTTCGCTATAAGGCACGCCTTGTAGCCCAGGGATTTTCCCAAAGACCGGGGATTGATTACGAAGATACGTATTCCCCGGTCATGGATTCGATCACCTTCCGATTTTTAATCAGCCTAACTTCTCTGGAAAGCCTAGAAATGCAGCTCATGGACGTTGTGACTGCATATCTATATGGCGATATAGATAAAAATATCTATATGAGACTTCCTGATGGGTTTAATCTACCCCCAGAGATGAAAGAGATACCTCGGGACGTATTCTTTGTAAGGCTACATAGATCATTATATGGTCTAAAATAATCGGGCAAGATGTGGTATAACAGACTAAGTGATTTTCTTGCACAGTAAGGATTCACGAATAACGAAGTCTGCCCGTGTATCTTTATCAAAAGAACGGGAACAGGATTTGTCATCATAGTTGTATATGTAGATGACTTAAATCTCATAGGATCTCCTGCAGAGATCAAAGAGATATCTGAAAGCCTTAAACATACTTTTGAAATGAAAGACCTAGGCAAAACAAAGTATTGTCTTGGCTTACAGATAGAACACCTAAGAGGTGGAATCCTATTACACCAATCTAATTATACAAAGAAACTTCTACGCAAGTTTCATATGGATAAATGTCATCCTTTAGGTACTCCTATGGTCGTAAGATCACTAGATGTACATAAGGACCCCTTCCGGCCACTGGAAGAGGGGGAGGAGATACTGGGTCCTGAAGTACCCTACCTCAGTGCCATTGGAGCACTTCTATATCTGGCTAACTGTACGCGTCCCGATATAGCGTTTACAGTTAATCTACTAGACAGACACAGTGCTGCGCCCACAAAGCGCCACTGGAACGGAGTAAAGCATCTTCTGCGATACCTTCAGGGTTCCATTGATCTTGGACTTTACTACCAGAGAGGTGCCTCCCCCAAATTGTTTGGTTATGCTGATGCAGGTTATCTCTCTGATCCGCACACGGCAAAATCTCAAACAGGTTTTGTATTTACCTACGGAGGTACTGCTATCTCTTGGAGATCGATAAAACAAACCACTACTGCTACATCTTCCAACCATGCAGAGCTCATCGCGATCCATGAGGCGAGCAGAGAATGTTTTTGGCTACGCTCCGTCGTCCAACACATCCTCCAATCCACTGGCCTGAAGACCAGTGATCTGGAGCCTACTGCCCTATTCGAAGACAACGCCGCATGCATTGCTCAGCTTCAGAAGGGCTACATCAAAGGCGACAGGACAAAACACATTTCTCCCAAGTTTTTCTGGATGCACGAGCAGAAGAACGACAAGCAGAATGAAGTTCGACAGATCCAGTCATGCAACAACTTAGCTGATCTTTTTACTAAGGCATTGCCTAAATGTACTTTTGTAAAGCTTGTAAAGAACATTGGTATGCGACAGTTGAAAGACCTGCAAGCCTGAAGCTTGTACGGATCAGGGGGAGTAACATGTGGGTTGCACTCTTTTTCCTTAAGCTGTTGGGTTTTCCCACTGGGTTTTCCACAGCTAAGGTTTTAACGAGGCAAACACACTTACTCTGGATCCAGAAGTATCCACCCCTTGCCTCAGTAGCTGAGACCGAAGTGATGAATGTGTAAGGGGGAGTGTTATGAATGAGGGAGGCCTTTGGCCTCCCCTCCTTCATTACCCATTCATTAGGCCCACATTACTTAGAGTAATGGGGACCCTTGGTCTCCTAGAGGCTTTTGGCCTCCCCACTATGAGATATATAAATAGAGCACCATGGCTCTTAGCTATGGTGACTTATTCTTAGCAATGAAATTCTCTCTCTCTCTCTCTCTCTCTTGAGTTCATTATAATACAACAAAATCAATTTGTCATTCTAACATTTTCTCCCTCTTACTTTTACCTATTTTTGGCTATTAATCATTATCTACACCCCTATAATAGGAGTGTATATAGTTTGCTCCTAAGTTAGAAGACTCTCTACACCGATATATTCGGTGTATGGATTTGACCCCTATCTAACAGTAGAAAGAAAGTGGGAGAAAGAAGAGATTTGACCCCTAATTTAATTTTTTCTTTCTACTTGTGGTATATGGTCATATACAGACACCGAACATTCGGTGAATGTAGCAATCCTCACCGCGTGCTATCTACACCGAAGACCGTTCGGTACATGCACGGAAAAACTCGTGAGATTGGACAGTTGTATTCAATTTTGCGAATGGACTCGAATGATGCCTGAAAAGCAACAGCAACGGAGCCCACTACGTTTGCAGTTGCATGTGAGAATCATTTCTCTCTCTCTCTCTTCCCATGAATTGGTCATTGATGGGTGCATCCTTTCTCCCTCTTCGCCGCCCCCTGACCGCCTCCGACGACGCCTTCTCATTCTACTACTTCCGTTGGTCCCCGCGGCAGCTCGTTGCCTCGAACCAGGTGGCCGTCGTGAGCGGCATCGTCATGCTCCTCCGCATCGACGTCAAGCGGTCTGCCACCATCTTAGCTCTATGGCTTCTTCATCCTTTCTTCATTCTTTCTTCATTATATATGTTTGACGTGCTCGCATTGACCGTCGGCTGCAGCAGTGGACCCAGCACGAGCACCGGGTTGACCACCACAAGGCCGATTCCAAGCTCCGCCGCCGTCTTCCATGCGCGCGGTCTGCTCCGCTACCGTCTTTGCATAGCAGTACCAATTCTGCATGCATGCATGTTGCGTAAGGGTTTGGGATCGGTTTGATTGTATCGCCTTGAAATCGATGACCGTTATCACCTTGGTGCTCTTGCAGTGTTCAAGGATCGCTCCAGTAGGACTCGTCAACGGTGGCGTCCGGATCACGGTTCGGGTCCATGTATACTGCTCCAATGGAAGATGTGAAGACCACATGGCGCACCCCGGCAGCCATCGCCACCGCTCGGATAACATTCTCGGTCCCCCGGACCGCGGGCTCTAGCATCTTCTCCTGCGAGAGGGTGTTTGCCAATACAATTGTTAGTGAATTCCTTAATGTTGACTGAAGCTTTGGAAAGAAACCATTATTGAGTTTGTAGTATTGTACTGGATCGTCGGTCACTGGAGAGGTTGCATGGAAGACGCCGCTGCAGCCGCTGATTGCGGCAAAGAGACTGTTGTAGTCGAGGAGGTCGGCTTTAAGGAGGACGAGCCTCTCGGCTGCTCCTTCTAGTGCTCTCAAATGTGAGTTCTTGGGATCGTCTGAATGTTGGTAAAAGTTGTAAGGTGAAGCATAACTGACGACCGAATGAGTTCTGACTTAGCTTTATGGCTTCCAATGACTTCCAACCTAGCTCGTTGGCTTATGTTGCACCTCAGATAGCATCGATGTCCCAAGACTAATTCCTAGTCGAGAGGGTTGCTAGCTCCTCCAGTTATATGAAATTATATTGCTTTCATAATTGATAAATTACATTAAAAATGTAATCCTAGCCTATCCTACAGTAAATTCTAGTATTTAGCATCAGTATATAACAAAAACCCCGAACAAAAATCCCAAACACTTAATCTAAACAAACCTATCCCTAACATCCGCATGAACTGCATGACATAGTAAAGTTCTTGAACTCTGTTATCAAATTACAGCTTGCTATGCTTCAGATGTCGTGCGACTTTTGAACTCAGCTTCAAATCAACATAGCCAAGCTCCTTCGACCCAAAAACGCTAGCATATATCATGGTACCATCTTTTAGTTCTTAAAAAAAAACTCTCCATTTCCAGAGACATCGCTAAAATTATGGCTTATATATTGTAAAGGCAGCTTTTGAGACAGAGCTAAAATTTTAAAAATCTACGAAGAGCTCATCAATGGCTTCAAAGCTCACATTTGTACTTATCGTTATTGCTGCAGCCACAGCCATCCTCCCAAACGTTGCCATGGCAACGCAGTACATGGTGGGAGATGACAAAGGTTGGGGTAATGGTGTCAATTACACTGCTCAATTACACTCCAACCGCTCCTCCGTCGGCGGTCTCTCCATCGACCACCGCCACGGCGTCTACCTCGTCCTCACCTCTCCAGAGATCAAGGTCCAGGAGTTTTGCCGCGCCGCCGTCTGTGATGTCCACTCATTCACCTTCCCTTTCATCGTCGGCCACACCCTGTCGTATGCCTAGATCAGGAACAGCATGGCCCAGTGCCCAGAGGTGTGCGCATACCTATTCGTGCTGCCGAACTACATGTCGGGCTTGGGGATGAAGGCGATGAGGCCGCTGAACGACGACGTGGGGGTGGACGGACAGCTTGATGTCGATGCGGAGGAGCATGACAATGACGCTCACGACGGCCACCTGGTTCGAGGTAGCGAGTTGCTGCTAGGACCAGCGGAAGTTGTTGAATGAGAAGGCGGCATCGGAGGTGATTAGGTGGTGACGAAGAGGGGGCAAGGATGAACCCAGCAATGACAGCGAAGAGGCAGTGTGCAGGACGATGTTCGGTCTCGCAAACACTGTTTCACGGGAAGAGAGAGAGAGAGAGAGATGATTCTCACATGCAACTGCAAATGTAGTGGGCCTCGTTGCTGTTGCTTTTCATGCATCCGTCGAGTCCCTTCGTAAAATTGAATGCAGCTGTCCAATCTCACAACTTTTCCGTGCATGCACCGAACGGTCTTCGGTGTAGATAGCATGCGCCTAAGTTAATAATGAAGAAAATGTTAGAAATCAAGAGAATGAGTAACCATGGTACAAAGCCATGGTTCTCTATTTATTTATAATAGTAAAATGCCAAGGGACATGTGATACAAAAGGTCCCTATTAGTAAGCTTCATGGGGAGTAATGGTGGGATAAAGATGAGGGGAGGCCAAAGGCATCCCTTATTCATAACACTCACCATTATCCATCCATTACTTTGGTCTTATCTTATAAATCTAAAGGGGTGGATACTTCTGGATCCAGAGTAGTTGTGTTTGCCTCGTTAAAACCTTAGCTGTGGGAAACCCAATGGAAAAAACCAACAACTTAAGAAAAAAGAGTGCAACCAACAAGTTACTCCCACTGATCCATACAAGTCTTATGCTTGTAGGTCTTTCAGCTTTCATTAGAGGTGGACACTTCAGGGTCCAGAGTTAAATGAGGTTGCCTCATTAAAACCTTTGGCTATGGAAAACCTAATGGGAAAACTCATAGCTAAGGGAAAAAGAGTACAACTCTACTATCAACTCCCCCTGATCTGTACAAGCTTCAGGCTTGCAGATCTCCTATGTATCTATACAATCATTTCTTATTTTTCTATACATCCATCATGTTCTGAAAGCAAATACAATCATCACTTATCTATACAAGTTTCACTCATAGCTAGCGGCTGCAGGAAAACAGTGGCGCTCAGGAGTGATTCGCTCTTCGAAGTTTGGTAGATGACTCCACGTATGTATTATTTTACTCAGTCTACACCGTGTCTGCAAGGTACTGCTGGACCTGGATGAGCGTATTCTAGATATGCTTTTTGGATGATGAGCTTCTCAGAAGATGTAGACTTTTGGAGGATGATGCGTAGATCTTTAGGAGGTGGCTGGCCATTTGTGCTTAGTCATCGCGATGGTCTGTAAACCTGCATATGTGATATTTATTCCTTGGATGCTGATCCTTGACCCTTGGAAGTTGTGCAGAAGCAGCTGTAACGACCCGCTCTCGGGGGCCCGTTACTTATTTGATATTTACGCAAGTTCTGCAGTTAACCAGTGAAACCAAAATAGCTATGATGCAGAGATGTACAAAAATACCCAAATAGTGTCCAATTATTACAATCCGTACTGTACAGATGTCCCAACAGATATACATGAAAGAAAGAAAGTACATAAGTGCAAATAACTCTGAAAGTTGCGGTCTCATGGTCGAAGTCTGGCGCTATCAACTCAAGAGCATCTGCCTCCATATATACGTCGTCTGTTGTGCCACGGACATGGAACCGTAGGTAAGTCACAACAATTCTAAATAAAGAAAGAGAGGTACTGTACAAGTATGACAAAGCAGACCAAAGTGAAAGTAAAGTACGGTGCAGTGTCTGTACAAGTGTAGAAAGTAAAGTGTAGGTATAACAGGCTACTGCTGTAGCTAAAAGTACGGTAAGTAAAGTGCGGTGACCGTACTGGTAAGGAAAGTAAAGTGCATGTACTGTAAAGTAAAGGTGACTGTAATGCGTAAAGTAAAGGTGACTGTAATGCGTAAAGTAAAGGTGACTGTAATGCATAAAGTAAAGGTGGCTGTGCAAAAGTAACTACGTGACTCATGTAGGAGAATATGATATGCAACCATAAAGTTCATCTATTGCCAGGGACCATTTTGCCGACGCAGGCAGACCTTGTAGTCTTGCCGACGCAGGCAGACCTTGTAGTTTTGCCGACGCAGGCAGACCTTGTAGTTTTGCCGACGCAGGCAGACCTTGTAGACACAGACATGTAAGTAGTTGAACCCCCGGTCATAGCTCCCACACTCTCTCTACAATGAGTTACCCCAAACCCCAGTGATGTGTATCTATTACGAGATGTTCCACAAGATGTTCCACGAGATGTTCCACCAGATATTCCACACATGATATTCCACACGATGTTCCACATGTTACTAGTCAAACCAAGCCAACTGGTTGACTTCCTCATTGAAAACCAGAAAGTAGGATAAGGACAAGTCCAATACCAAAAGCTGCTACTTCCGTGCTTTGAGCACGTGGTAATGTGGTTTAACACACAATTTACCCAAGTTGGTAGTTGCGTCTACAACCACCAAAGTTGAAAGTTGGCAAAGTAATCTTTGGTTGATTACTTTCATATTAGTTCTCTAGTTTGGTTCCAGTCAAATAGCCGTTGGAGGCTATAGTGGTGTCAACTAGTTCATACAAGCACAGTAGACTAGTTTTCTAAACTTAGAATCTGTCGTGACTTACTATATTCGAGCTCGTCGTGGCAAGACGAGGTTGGAGCTGGAAGAGCTGGTGCACGAAGATTGGTACCTGAAATCACAAAAATACTTGGTTAATGAATACACTCATTTTCTATTTAATTAACTCGATCGTTCTGATTTTATAAACTGATTAAAACGTTGTCGAAAAACGTTCTAAATTTTTATATAGACTATATATGATAAAAATAGTTTTACTGCAAGAGGGAATATTTTTCTGAGGCTTATAGTAATTTTTAGAATTTTTAAAAGCTCAAAAACAATTTAAAATCTGTTTTCCAATTAGTAACGTATTTATTCCACAATTTATTCTGGATGCAATCTGCATCGGAATGTTGCAATTAAGTTGTCAAAATGACCGTCTCGAAGAGTAATATAACATATATTTTTCTCAAGTATTAGTTTACGTAAAAATAAGAAGATACAGATTTTTGAACGAAAATCAGGTATTTATCTTTTAGGGTTAAAAATTAATTCTGGAAAAACTAAGCATCGGATTGAGATGAAACTAGCGCCATTGGGTCCAGAATATTATTTCTGATTTTCTGGAGCTAGTCTCACATTTTTCTGGGGCTTATATAATTAGTTACGGATTTAAAACCATAAAACCCTATTTATTAATTAATAAAAATACGAAAATACGACTTAATCGCGTATTTACAAGTTTGCCATTGGAGATATTACCGTCGCCTCTTCGTTTGTGATCGTCGGAGGTGGGGGGTTTCGGCGCTCGGCGATGGCGGGGGGGGGGGGGGGCTTGACGGCGGCGAACTTGGTTGGGGGTCGCTCGGGGCGTCGCGGCGGGCTTCACGGCAGGGTATGGCGGCGCACGGCGAGGAGGCGGAGCAGCGTACGGTGCTGCGACGGAGGGCGTGCGAGAGCGGGCGGTGGCTCACGGAGCTGTTCGGGGACGGCGACGGGCTCGTCGGGATCCTTGGAGCAAGTGGCGGCGGTTGAGGCCGGAGGGCGGCGGAGGGGAGTGCTCACGGAGGTTGGGGTCGTGCTCATGGGGCGGTGGGTGTCGGACGAAGCTGTAGGGGGTTGGCCTCGACGTCGGGGGCTTCGACTGTGGAGGGAAGGGCGGCGACGGCGAGGGCATGTGTTTGCCGTGAACGGAAAAAGAGAGGGGGGAGAAAACTGAGAGAGATGAGAGGGTGATAGGGAGAGACGACGACGACGTGGGTAGAGGGCTGAGAAGTCGGGGGTGACGTCGACCTGGGTTTGAAAAATAATGAGGGGGAGAGAGAACTGTGTTGGTTTTGGGTTAATACAAAGAGGAGGGGTTTGTATTTATAGGTTTTAGAAATAGGGTAGTTGGGGTCTCATGGTTAGCTGAGGAAAATGGGTGGGGGTAGTTACGGGTTAGATTAGGTGGGGTAATGTGATTAAGTAGGGTAGGTAAAAGATAATTAGGGTTAATTAGGTAATTAGTAAAAACGAAATTACGAAAATGCCCCTACTAGTAAACATGTCCGAAAAATTACGAAAACATACCCACAGGATCGTATCGTCGCAAGGATCGTGAATACGAAGACCGTTTCAGGGTTTGGACTACGGAAATACTAGTTTTAGGCCAAAACGTTTGGAAAGCGGGTTTGCGGGTTCTAGGTTGAAATGATATCAGAAAATTACGAAATTAATGTGGGGAGCCCTAAATGATCATAGGATGCTACTGTAGGAGTTTGAAAACGTTTTGAAGACGTTTGTATAGAAAATAAATTCATTGAGTCAAAACGGCAATATCTGAAAATGAATTTTTATCAGATCTTTTAGAGGTATTTGATGAAATTCGATCTTACTAAAATACTTTATAACTAGTCTGGTACTCCAAAATATTTTTATAGGAAATTTTTGAAATCAGTTAAAACTCCTAACAAACCATTATAAAATAGTTCAAAAAATTTGGAAATAGGTTATACACGCAAATAGTTGTGTTGAAGAAAACAGGTCGTTACATCCTACCCTCCTTAAAAATAATTCCGTCCTCGGAATTTAAAAATATTTTTGAAACAAATAACTGATATTATGAAGAAGCTCAAGCAAGTAAATGATAGAAAAGATAGTAATCTTTTTAAATCAGGTTGTAAATAACATGAAATGTGATACGAAAATAAGGGATGTGACTAATATATATTATCAAGTAGCCAAAGTATGAGATAATGGCACTACGTGAAAAAGGATGGTTATGATGATGATGACATCCGTTCGAACTTGGGACATAAGGTGACAAGTCAGAAGCAAGCACACCAAAGAGAAGGACAGAACGTCTATAAATGATGATTACATGGTCTCAATCATGTAAATCATCGCCATAGTATACATAAACGTAAGGGATAAACCTAGTGCATCCTTACTGTTACAACTTAACCAGCCGAACACAAAGGACTTCATCTGCCACGCTACCAGATTGCAAGTCAGTACCCAGATCAACACATACAGGCAAGTATAAGGCCAACTCTCGAGGGTCAAGATCATCGCTACCACTTGTCCCAGCAGTCTCCATAACATCCAACAAGAAACCAACATCCTAGCCGTCTCCCAAATCCGAGCACAAGACCGACATCCAACTTTAACGCCTAAGCCCAAAAGTACGCCAATACCCAACCCCAAAGATACTGCTTGCCAATACCATAGGTCGACATCTACGGTAAACACCATCAGCCCTAAGCAGTTCAACGACCAAAAACTCAGGAACCTACAAGCACTAAGGAGCACCCCTAAGAAGCACTCGAAGCTGGGCAGCTCAAGGGGGAAGAACCAAAAAAAGGAGCTCCCAATGATACCAAGGGCGGCGGGTTCCCAATATCCCGACCACACGGCAATAGCGAGGGCGACGGTGAGGGCTGTCACTAAGCCCAACAGACCCCAAGGTCGTTGGTGGGCCATCGGCGGCTGGCGATCCACGACGGTGATCGCTGCGACTGGCTGTCGATCCATGGTGGGGAGGGCCTCCGAGATGGAGCGAAGCGGAAGCTGGCGGATCTTCGGGTGAGGCCGACGGATCGGAGATCGGAGCGGCGATGCGAGGTCCGATCGAGCTCGCTTGGGGAAGAGGCCGGGAGGGGGAGGGGGTGATGTCTGAGCGAAAAGGGAAAGCCACGGGGTGGCTTGCAGAGGAAGGAGATGGGTCAAAAAAGAAAAGGGGGGGGGCACCGAAGTCGTCGGTGTTAGGCGGGAACGGGGCTCGAGGTGGGAAGCGGACAAACGAATTAAAGAGGGGGGGAAAGGTGGTCGATGGGAAGGGAAATCAAACCCTTGGAGAGAAAAAGACGGGTACAAGATAGAAGTAGGGGCTAGAAGAGAAACACTAGCTCAAAAGATGCAAACAGCTTACACGTCAGGTTTGGCTCGTCTCCAATCACCAGCACTATCCTCCAATACTTCTGAGCGTCCTTCGATTCGCTTCCGTTGTCGAATTCGAACTCCTGGTGATCGAAAATTGAATGCTACCCTCCTTAGAATAAACGTAGCTAGAGTTCAGACGAACTAAAAGTGATTAGAAAGAATTATAAGAATTAGTAGAATGATTAGAAGGCCATCACTAACTAAAGAAAGGGTGATAGTGATGAAGATCGATGGCGTTACATAATCATGATTCACGTCCTTGCGGTCCAGCGGACACGGCCAAGGAAGTGACTAAGCCAGGATCACTTACACCTAGTCTAGCTAGGTTGATCCAACAAACTTAGCCAAGCACATTGACCGGATCATGGTCCATTGAAGGAAGCTTATCATTTATATGTGTGCCATCATCGATTGAAGGAAAGGCAATGAAGTGGGTAGATAGTTCAACCTATGGAAAGTCACTATAACTGCTAGCAAAAGAGGTTACTTGGGAGGGTATAACCAAGAATGGAACACGAGTTCCTAAGCAAGGGTTAAGAGTTCAAAAGAAGTGATGAGAATCAAGGAAGACCTAATGAAGATGGTAATAAGGACGCTTCACCCGTATATCCAATACAGGTGAACACTCGAGACAACCAGTACTCGAGAGTTCAATTTGAGTATTTTATATTGTACGCCCTGATCTTGCTATATTGTTCACGAGGTAGTTAGCGAGGACCTGCGTGGGCTACCAAACTTGTAACGACCCGCTCTCGGGGGCCCGTTACTTATTTAATATTTGCGCAGGTTCTGCAGTTAACCAGTGAAACCAAAATAGCCACGATGCAGAGATGTACAAAAATACCCAAATAGTGTCCAATTATTACAATCCGTACTGTACAGATGTCCCAACAGATATACATGAAAGAAAGAAAGTACATAAGTGCATATAACTCTGAAAGTTGCGGTCTCATGGTCGAAGTCTGGCGCTATCAACTCAAGAGCATCTGCCTCCATATATACGTCGTCTGCGGTGCCACGGAGATGGAACCGTAGGTAAGTCACAACAATTCTAAATAAAGAAAGAGAGGTACTGTACAAGTATGACAAAGCAGACCAAAGTGAAAGTAAAGTACGGTGCAGTGTCTGTACAAGTGTAGAAAGTAAAGTGTAGGTATAACAGGCTACTGTTGTAGCTAAAAGTACGGTAAGTAAAGTGCGGTGACCGTACTGGTAAGGAAAGTAAAGTGCATGTACTGTAAAGTAAAGGTGACTGTAATGCGTAAAGTAAAGGTGACTGTAATGCGTAAAGTAAAGGTGACTGTAATGCGTAAAGTAAAGGTGACTGTGCACAAGTAACTACGTGACTCATGTAGGAGAGTATGATATGCAACCATAAAGTTCATCTATTGCCAGGGACCATTTTGCCGACGCAGGCAGACCTTGTAGTTTTGCCGACGCAGGCAGACCTTGTAGTTTTGCCGACGCAGGCAGACCTTGTAATTTTGCCAACGCAGGCAGACCTTGTAGACACAGACATGCAAGTAGTTAAACCCCCGGTCATAGCTCCCACACACTCTCTACAATGAGTTACCCCAAACCCCAGTGATGTGTATCTATTACGAGATGTTCCACAAGATGTTCCACGAGATGTTCCACCAGATATTCCACACATGATATTCCACACGATGTTCCACATGTTACTAGTCAAACCAAGCCAACTGGTTGACTTTCTCATTGAAAACCAGAAAGTAGGATAAGGACAAGTCCAATACCAAAAGCTGCTACTTTCATGCTTTGAGCACGTGGTAATGTGGTTTAACACACAATTTACCCAAGTTGGTAGTTGCGTCTACAACCACCAAAGTTGAAAGTTGGCAAAGTAATCTTTGGTTGATTACTTTCATATTAGTTCTCTAGTTTGGTTCCAGTCAAATAGCCGTTGGAGGCTATAGTGGTGTCAACTAGTTCATACAAGCACAGTAGACTAGTTTTCTAAACTTAGAATCTGTCGTGACTTACTATATTCGAGCTCGTCGTGGCAAGACGAGTTTGGAGCTGGAAGAGCTGGTGCACGAAGATTGGTACCTGAAATCACAAAAAATACTTGGTTAATGAATACACTCATTTTCTATTTAATTAACTCGATCGTTCTGATTTTATAAACTGATTAAAACGTTGTCGAAAAATGTTCTAAATTTTTATATAGACTATATATGATAAAAATAGTTTTACTGCAAGAGGGAATATTTTTCTGAGGCTTATAGTAAATTTTAGAATTTTTAAAAGCTCAAAAACAATTTAAAATCTGTTTTCCAATTAGTAACGTATTTATTCCACAATTTATTCTGGATGCAATCTGCATCGGAATGTTGCAATTAAGCTGTCAAAATGACCGTCTCGAAGAGTAATATAACATATATTTTTCTCAAGTATTAGTTTACGTAAAAATAAGAAGATACGGATTTTTGAATGAAAATCAGGTATTTATCTTTTCAGGTTAAAAATTAATTCTGGAAAAAATAAGCATCGGATTGAGATGAAACTAGCGCCATTGGGTCCAGAATATTATTTCTGATTTTCTGGAGCTAGTCTCACATTTTTCTGGGGCTTATATAATTAGTTACGGATTTAAAACCATAAAACCCTATTTATTAATTAATAAAAATACGAAAATACCACTTAATCGTGTATTTACAAGTTTGCCATTGGAGATATTACTGTCGCCTCTTCGTTTGTGAACGTCGGAGGTGGGGGGTTTCGGCGCTCGGCGATGGCCGGGGGGGCTCGACGGCGGCGAACTTGGTTGGGGGTCGCTCGGGGCGTCGCGGCGGGCTTCACGACAGGGTATGGCGGCACACGGCGAGGAGGCGGAGCAGCGTAAGGTGCTGCGGCGGAGGGCGTGCGAGAGCGGGCGGTGGCTCACGGAGCTGTTCGGGGACGGCGACGGGCTCGTCGGGATCCTCGGAGCAAGTGGCGGCGGTTGAGGCCGGAGGGCGGCGGAGGAGAGTGCTCACGGAGGTTGGGGTCGTGCTCATGGGGTGGTGGGCGTCAGACGAAGCTGTAGGGGGTTGGCCGCGACGTCGGGGGCTTCGACTGTAGAGGGAAGGGCGGCGACGGCGAGGGCATGTGTTTGCCGGGAACGGAAAAAGAGAGGGGGGGGGACTGAGAGAGATGAGAGGGCGATAGGGAGAGACAACGACGACGTGGTTAGAGGGCTGAGAAGTCGGGGGTGACGTCGACCTGTGTTTGAAAAATAATGAGGGGGAGAGAGAACTGTGTTGGTTTTGGGTTAATACAAAGAGGAGGGGTTTGTATTTATAGGTTTTAGAAATAGGGTAGTTGGGGTCTCATGGTTAGCTGAGGAAAATGGGTGGGGGTAGTTACGGGTTAGATTAGGTGGGGTAATGTGATTAAGTAGGGTAGGGAAAAGATAATTAGGGTTAATTAGGTAATTAGTAAAAACGAAATTACGAAAATGCCTCTACTAGTAAACATGTCCGAAAAATTACGAAAACATATCCACATGATCGTATCGTCGCAAGGATCGCGAATACGAAGACCGTTTCAGGGTTTGGACTACGAAAATACTAGTTTTAGGCCAAAACGTTTGGAAAGCGGGTTTGCGGGTTCTAGGTTGAAATGATATCAGAAAATTACGAATTTTATGTGGGGAGCCCTAAATGATCATAGGATGCTACTGTAGGAGTTTGAAAATGTTTTGAAGACGCTTGTATAGAAAATAAATTCATTGAGTCAAAACGGCAATATCTGAAAATGAATTTTTATCAGATCTTTTAGAGGTATTCGATGAAATTCGATCATACTAAAATACTTTATAACTAGTCTGGTACTCCAAAATATTTTTATAGGAAATTTTTGAAATCAGTTAAAACTCCTAACAAACCATAATAAAATAGTTCAAAAAATTTGGAAATAGGTTAAACACGCAAATAGTTGTTTTGAAGAAAACAGGCCGTTACAGCAGCTTATCCTTGGTCCAGTGGTGCTCTCTAGGGCATCACTGTATCTGGCTAACAGCTTTACTGCAAACTTTCTATTAGAGACACGTGCAGTTGGCCAGACAAAGGAGTGTAACTAGTACACTAGAGCTAGGTTCTTCAGGACCTAGGATGTCCTCCCCTCTTCCAGCGACTGGAAGGCGTCATAAATAAGTGTCCATTTTTAATAGATTGCAAATGTACATTTTTCTTCATAAACTCCTGGTGTATGAAGAATATGATAGGTATAAGGATATTCACAAAAAATACCCTAACATTTGGGGTATCTTTCAAAGTAATACCCTGAACGTTTAAATCGTACACAACAATATCTTTTTGCGTGTTTTGGCTAACAGACTACAACATCGTTAAAATATACCCGTTTTGCCCCTGATCGAAGCTTACAAAAAAATAACCTGACATTTGGAGTATCTTTCAAATTAATACCCTAATGTTTTGGGTATCTTTCAAGTTAATACCCTAATGTTTTGGGTATCTTTCAAGTTAATACTCAAACGTTTGGGGTATCTTTCAAGTTAATACCCGCTCGGGACCATGTTTAGCTGCGAGCCCATGTTGCAGCATCTTGAACAGATGATCGTCGGAGATGGCTCGACTCCAATTCTTGATCATGGACTTGAGGCAGTACAATGATTTGAAGGAAATCTGAGGGAGGATGATATAAATTATGACCTCAGCCGACAAGCAACGCGTCGTCTGCTCACCTCACCAATGCTGCAATGCTACCTTCTTAAGCTTTTTTATTGGCTTCAGCTTCTTGTTCCAAGGCTTCCACCAAGAACTAGAAGATCATCCCAAGTATCACCAATTCTCTCATGGCCAATTCTTTCCCCTCAATTTCAATCAAACAACCAACTCGTTTGTAACCCTAGCGATCACTATTTCATGCCTTCTTCTCTTCAGCCGTTTCATCCTCTTCCTCCAACACCGCCACCATCGACCATTCCGTTTTACAGCGAATATCTGTGCCTCAAGAGGGCTTCTTCTGCACTACAGTTTGATTACCATGATGATCCATTAGGGTTGGCTTTGGCTTGTGTAACTAGTTCATTATTCATTTCTGCTCTTGTAACGGCCTGTATTTTTAGACCTGTTTTAGATCGTGTGTATCGGTATTCTATTACAGTTATCCGGATAATCTTTCGTCCGTACGAGTCGACGCGAGCGCGTCTCTGATTTCGTTTTTACAGTGTTATCATTAATTGACTATCAAGTTTAACAAAATGGTTTAACTTAATTATCTTGCTAATCACAACTTCCTAATCACTTTCATTATTTACTAATTACCTTATTTATCTTAATAATTACAAATTGCTAATCACTTTACTTATCTTACTAATTACTTCAAGTAATTTATTTTACTAATCACATTTTACTTATTTACCTTAATCCTTTAACCTCCTATATATCTTAACTCATCATTCACGTTTAAATTTTAAAGGGTTAGAGGAGAAAAACACGTTTCTCATATCAGATACATCCCCCTCACGATTTGTCATGTTACAATTAATTTCCATCCTAGACTAAACACGTAGTTGATGGAAAATACATTCCCTCTGCTGAATAAATCAAAGCAAACACGTGTCCCTTCAAATTAGTCAAGATAACATTCATTTTCACACGTCTCTACAAACACAAATTAGGCAAACGTTGCATTAAAATCCATCCTAATCAACAACCTAATCTTTTGACTAATCTCCTTCATGTCCCCTGCTAAATCCCCTTAAGAACAACCAACGTTTCTCTTCCCTGCAACCTGAAACTCATCATCTCCAGTGAATGAATCTGCAAATCCCCAAACCAAATCCTACATCCTTCATCAGATTTCTCAAACCAAGAACCCATTTCACCCCAAAATACATTCTGCAAACAACTCCAACAGCAAACAAATTTCCCAAAACAAATCTACAAATCAGCCCTCAACAATCAGAGAAACCCAAATCCTCAAACCGGAATCAACAACAAATCAAACCCCATTTCTCATCCCTCAAGCAAATCAGCCAAATCCTTCCCAACATCATCTTCTTTCCAAATTCAAACTGAAAATTAGAAGAGGGGAGAAGCAACACCCAAACCAAACACAAATCTGAAACAAACTTCAGATCTGAAATCGAGCAAGAAACCCAAACCAATTCCAAAAATCAAACACAACAATTTCAGATTTTGTTTTCCTCCTTCCTCCTCTTTTTTGACCAAACCCTTGTGTGCGCCAATGCTGGAGCTCCGACCCCGTCGCCCCATGCCGCGCCGGCGTGCTGATGGGAGTCGCGCGCTTGCAGGCCGTCGGGAGCGCTGCCACCGCCGCTGCTTGGCCGCGCGCGCCGCCGCCTGGCCGGAGATCGCCGCGCCACCATCCCTGGGCCTCCAGCCCCCTTGCGCGCGCGAACCTGCGCTGCCGCTGCGTCGGAGCAACAGCAGCCGCCCTGCTGGAGGAAGCCGTCTCCGGCGAACTCCTCTCCCCATGTGTGACCCCCTGGTGCGTGAGTTCCCCTTCCCACTTCGTGTGTTGCTGCAAAACTTAAACAATAAAAAAAGAAGGATGAAAGAACAGATAGAAGAAGAGAAAGAAAGCCTGAGGGAGTTAAGAGAATAGATAAGAAAGGACAGCCTATAGTATTAATAAAGCATAAGAAATGACAGGTCTTAATAATAGAAGAGAGAGGAGGGGGATTTTGGTTATTCTATTAATTAATTTAAAGGATGGTGTCAGCCTTATAAGTGTAGAGTAGGTAGTGTTATTAATCGAGTTGTTAACATGATGATAACCACGTCATTAACTAGTAAAAGGTTGATAAAACTAATTTAACTAGTTAGTGTTAACTTTAGCAGCTTGTTAGTTGATAATATCAGAATAGAATGAGGCGTATCAAGTTAGTATAACACATATAGACGTCACCCTAGCCAGAAGACCCGATAAAATTAGACGAACCCGTTTTTAGAGATTATTTCAATAATATGTTTATTCACGAAAAATCTAATTCAGTGATTTGTCTAACCAAAACAGAGAACCGGAAGTACCAATACGTAGTACCCGTCAAGACGAACCCAACGGCACCAAAATCATCGAAATCAGGCAAGTGTACAGTTTATATTGAATTTTTGAAGTTAGATGTTCATTTGGTCTTTTACATGTAAAGTTGCATAACTTAAAATCTACACGTGAAATGACGTGTAATATTATCACCATGACATCCGTGACTAAAAATGTAATCCAACGGTATATGATTTGCTATAACTTAGTTTAGAACAATGACAAGAAAAATCAACTTTCTGTTCGTTTTCGTTAGAATCGCATGTTCACACTTTTTGCTAATTATTGTGAATACTCTTGTAACGTGGAAATTACTACATGTAAATAAATGATCATGTTATTTAATTGCTGCATGCATTGAAATAATTAACTAGCGTGAGACATCGTGAAATCGTGTGCCTCAAAGGCGAAATCGTGACTTTCGTGACGTCATTAAGTTGACAAATTCGTGCTTGTAATTCGTGAATTCGTGCTTGTAATTCGTGAACTAGGCTGGCTCGTGTTCCAGCACAAATCTTGGGTGGGGGTAAGGGTTGAGCGGCTGCTAGGCGTATGAACGAGTACTCTCTTCAAGGGCACCACCCGTAGGCGGTGGGTTAGCGCCAATCACAGTAAGCCCCCGTGAGAAGGACGACTCACTCATCACGACCTAAAGGCGAGAACCCTTTTATAGACATGAATGCTAACAATCGTGAATGCTAACAATCGTGAAATGCTAACAGTCGTGAAATGCTAACATGAAACTTGCAACTTGGATTTGTTATCTCAGTTATATTGACATGCTAATGAACCAAAGAGAAGATTTACTTTACTTGTTAAACTACTTAGAACTGCATGATAGGATGTCTTTTATTAGCAGCATGTTTAATCTTGTTGTCATTATCTCATTTAAATTATTAACGCCTCTTAAATCCAGTATAAATTTGTATATACCTTGCCTTGGGTTCTAATCTCTACTTGCAGACCCTTGCTGACATACATTAATGTTTTTGGATGTATGTCAGATCCCGAGCTTTAGCACTAGGAGGACTAGTTGAGATAGCTGAACCAGTGGACCAAGAACTGTCAAACTAGAGAACTTTCATTGCACTTCTTTTCACTTATTGTACGGGTCATAAGACCCACTCTTCTTTTCTACATTGTTGTAATTCCGTTGAGACATTTGAGATTGTAATAATGTTTTTTTATCTGCGTTGTTTTTAAGTAATGCAAGTAAGAACCTGTGGTATTTCACACAGACGCTTATTGTGTTAAGTCAAGGAGGAAAGAAAAGCAAAAGTACCTCCTCCTTACTTGCATAAGTGGGCCCGTTCGCGTCCTCGCTCTCAAGCCTAATGGGAAGCGGGGCGTGACAGCTCTCACATAGAAAAAGAAAGAAAAATGATATCAAGCAAAACATTTTCACTGCATACAAGAAACAATAAAGGAACACACAAAATTAAGAAAGTAAGACAATGAAAGCAAGCAGAAATGAACATTGAAAGGGAAAACAAATAAAAACATAAATCAACTACATGAATGTTTCATTAGCATCAGATACCGAGTAGCATCACAGTTTGCACCATCTAAAAAACACTAAGCTATTTCAATTTGAGAATCAGAGATATGCATTACATTAAAAAGGTAAAATATATGTCAAAACATGAACGCTACACCTGGATGAGATTCTTGATGCAGTAAGTACCGACGATAAACTAATTAATGAGAATGGACACGATGGAAACCATGAAGATCAAGAAGTTTGAACCGCCAAAAAGAAGCCATATGGAGCAGGCGGCCCCAAAAAGCAACAAAGACCTCGCCGATGCAGTATTGCTCACCCAAGTACCTTTGAAGAACATGAAGACGGCTAAATTCACCACATTTCATTGGGAGTTAAGGCCAAAAATGACCAGGACAGTTGTCAAGCTGACGGAGACTCGAAGCGCTAAGCTAGAGCCTAGTCAGCCTTTGGAGTGGGACCCTCAGTTGGAAGAACCAGGATCGGTAGTTGGTAGTTGATGATGGTACGACCGTCGATCTACCTAAGAATGACCGTCGGGTTGGTCGTTCATGGTTGAAGAACTCGATATCGACCTTGGGCGTTGGATGGTGATCGTCGATCTGCACCACAGGGAGTCGTTAGGGGGGTCAGATCTGGGTTCCGATCCAAATTCCCTCCGATGCTTAAGTTAGTAGGAAACTTAAGGAAGAGAGGAAGCTTGGCGTAGCTGAGCCCAACGGTCGAATAACCTGTTCGCCCGACTCAGTCATCGCCCGCTCGAAGTGCGGGGGGTAACGGGTCGCGGATGCCGAACAGGCTGGGTATGTGGATACCAAAATTGGGGTTTTATCCGTGCACTAACATCGGGCATGTCCACCATATCCCATTTTGTTTACGTTGTTTGCTACAAAAGAGTGGCAGTTGCATGTGAACAGTCTGATGTTCTTGGTCTTTGTCATCTCGGCAGGCGCTGTCGAGGTCTCCTTAAACGCATATATGATGGTGTGAATGACATGTCGGTTAGGGGAAGAACCCCAGCAAGCCCAAAAGCTATTGTAGCAGTCGAAGCAGGAGCATCCCAATTTAGGGGGTGGTTGTTCTTGTTCTTCTTGTTCTTCTATTTGTATGTCTTTCTTGTCGGAGCAGCAGTAGCCTAAGAGATAGGCAAGCACTTCATGCTTCTCGGCAAAGATGGCCGAGGCCAGGGCCAGGAGAGCGGTCGGGAGGGCCGAGAGATGGGAGGAGGGAGGTGGGGGGAGGGGTGGGGAGAGGGGTGGACCCTCTTGGCCCCTTTGTTGGGGGAGAGGAAATTCTTCATTTGAGAGAGACGATGCCCTCGACCATTCCCCACCGTTCATCCTGGGGTCCACATCAACGATATATTCTTCTATCGTATGAAACTCTGCGTTATTGGTCTTTATGGGCATGTCCAGGCTGTCATTGATTTCGTGACCCCTGGCCAGAGCCTCAACGGTGAGCCCATCACCACGAACATCATCATCTCTGGGAAAGGAGAAAGAGAAGGCGAGTCGAGCAACCACAACACAACAACAGCAGCAATAGTAGCAACATGGCTCCATGGTGATTGTGGCTGATGATTATGAAGCTTGGAGTGGTTGTGTGGTGTTTGATATTACCACGGATCAGTCAGGCAGCTGCGACAGTAGCAATCCATTGTCGTCGTCATCCGATGATATATTTGCTCTCGAAGAACTACTACCCAGCATTGGTGCCTTACCTAGCTTGCTGCCGCTAGTACCACCACCACCATAAGATGTCGAGGCGTGGCCATCTTCTTCGGTTCCTTTGATGACTGAAGCTGATCATGTCCAACATTGGCCTGATTTTGATCAAGATTGGTCATTTGACCCGATCCTGGAGATAGAATTAGACAGCCTTTTGCTCGAGGACATCCTCCAACAAGATGTTCATGACATGGTGCCATCTAGTGGGTGCTATCGATTTTGAGTAGCCTTTCTCCGAAGGATATGTGGATGTCGATGTATTAATTTTGTTTCATTGGCATACAAATCCTCTTGTTTTCAACAGGATCCATCAGAATTCTTTTCCATAAAGCAAAGAAGAGTAGGATTAACTGCAATGTTGATGGTCATAAGATGCAATTTTTCTACCATTTTGGGTATTAAATTGAAATATAATGTAAACGTTAGGGTATTTTTTGTGATTTCCCCAATGAGAAACGAGGGGATGGGTAAAATCGTCCAGATTTCAGTTTTTTGGACGAAAAATAGAAAAATGTATCAATTTAAACCCGACATATAACATTAGGGTTTAAATATGTTCAACTTAAAAGTTCAGGGTATTAACTTGAAAGATAGCCGAAACGTTAGGGTATTTTTCTGTGAATACCCCTAGGTATAAAAGGATTCCACCACGAAGGTGTTTAATCTGTAAGCCGAGACAATACCTTGTTTTGCCTAGGTATTTCATTTTGAAGGTATGCTTAAGGCTATCAGATATATCAATGGTCTCTGCAGGAGATCCTATTAGTTTTAAGTTGTCCACATAGACGACGACTAATACAAATCATGTCCCTGTTCTTTTGATGAAGATACATGGGCAGGTTTCATTATTAGGGAATCCTTGTTCAGTAAGGAATTTGCTAAATCTGTTATACCACATTTATCGTGATTACGTAAGATCATATAATGATCTTTGAAGCCTTTATAGGGGATACGTTCATACGTCTCTCTTTCATCTCTGCGGGTGGAGTATACCCTTCTGGAAGTTTCAAATAGATCTCTATATCTATATAGCCGTATAGATATGCAGTCACATCGTCCATGAGCTGCATTTCTTGGCTTTTCCAGAGACATTTAGACTTAGTATGAAATAGGAAAATGATCACATTTCCTTCATTTCTTATTCTTACGAAAACCCAACTTATATTCCACAGGTTTTACACATTCCGGTGTATGGACTACTGGTCCAAAGACTTTGCTTTTCAAGAGTGAGTCCAGCTCTACTCTTATTGCCTCGTCCCACTTTGGCCAATCTATGCGTTTATGCTATAGAAAAGTGGGTTGACGTCATCGTCGTATTCAGAGACGTGAATAGCAATAGCAAAAATAAAATCTTCGTCGACGAATGTGCTATATCTGTCCAGTACCTCTCCAGTACGTACATTATACAATGATTTTTCTCCTATTGTTTCCTCTACAGGGGAAATCAGGAGGGGAGAGGTCGCTGGTCTGAGCTCAGCATCTTGTGGAGGGATTATTTTAATATTTCCAGGAATCCTCCTCTTTCGAGGAACTTTATCTTTTGAACCTGGCGGGCGTCCTCTTTTCAATTAAGGTACATCCAATTCTGCTGCCGGTGGATTGCATACATCTTTGGGGATGTCAATCGTAGCTGGCGTGTTGGCAGCAGGGATGTGTGAACGAACAAGCTTATGGTTGTCCGTGAATTTATCCGCCAATTGATGTACATTAGTCTGAACGTGAAGGATCTTCTGGATCTCATCTTCACACAGAAATAGTATGCTGATCATAATGAGATTAGGACTTTTGTGTCCCATGATATGGTCTCAGAAGCTTCAAGCTTCTGTAGACTGCGTGTCTATTTTAATGAGACTTTGCAAAACCTAGGTTGTGAAAGCTTCAATCTTAGTCACCCACATTATCAGCTTTTGAGAAAGCTAGGTTGCGGGTGGACAAAAAGGCACATATAAGAGCATCTAGTAGATGCATCTATCAGTACAATGAAGTACCCAAATGGGCCACTTGCATGGTGAATAGGCCCGCAAAGGTCACCATGTATTCTCTCAATGAAGCCAGTAGACACTAATCCCACTTTCAGGAGGGAAGGTCTCTCTAAAAGTTTTCCCTTATGACAAAGGGGGACAATGAAACTCAACCTTTTGAAGAATCTTCAGGTTCTCCAAGGGATTGATTTGATGATGTGTCCATCATCCCTGATCCAGGATGACCAAGTCTATTATGCTTTCAACTCTGGCAATGAAAGGCACTTCTGGTGCTCAGTCAAGTTGGCTTTTATAGGATGAATATATGTAATGATAGGGACCCGACGGGGGTCCAACGAATCGTTTGTAGATGGTCTTCTGGCCATCCGTTTTGATGAGTTATATAAGGATATTCACTATTATTATCCATAGTTTCCAAGGTATGTTCGTTTTAAACGAAATATCCTTGAAACTTGGGAGATTCCTATATGATTAAGGAGAGAAATTTGCATCTTATAGTCTCGTTGTATGTGGGAGCAATTTTAATGCTTCACTGGTGCATCTAAGCACTGTCCATAATATATCACATTCATCTATATATCAGAATGAATAGAAAAGATAAATATGCATTCAAAAAAAGGAAATACAGATGAAGGAAACTAGTATTTAAAATACAAAGATAAAAAAGCAAACTAAGATAAGGCTCAATCGAGCAGATCATCATTCTCAAAGTCTTGTGCAGTGAACTTGATCAGAGCTTGAATATCCGCCAGGTTTGTTTCAGGGGGAGGCTTCAGGCTCGCCTGATACAGGTACTGGAGGTGGCGAGGAATGCGACAGTTTCTGCACCAATGTCTAGTCATGCCACATCTATGGTATTTGTCCTCCCAGTTTTTATTTGGAATTTGCAATGGATCAGTGTTCTTACGCTTCCATGTGAAGTTTTTCTTCCCCTTGTTATTGTTGTTCTGGGGTGGTGCTCTTGCTGGCTTCACTTCAGCTTTTCCTTTGTTCTTTCTAGCCTTCTTCTTGTTTTTCCACTTCTGGGTAGAAACATTATGGGCTTCAGGGAGGGGGGCAACACCAGCAAGGCACAGATTATGAGTGGCAAGTAGTAAGTCTCTATTCTGCTCTGCGCTAAGAATGCAAGAGAGCAAATCAGAGAGCTTCGTGAACTTGCGTTCACAGTACTGTTGCATGAGGATTGCATTTTTTTCGTGGAATGAGATAAATGTCTTTTCCAACATGCGATGCTCCGAGACTTCTTCACCACACAACTTCAGGCGTGAGTTGATATTATGAAGTGCTGAATTGTACTCAGCAATGGATTTATAGTCCTGAAAACGGAGATTTTTCCACTCATAACTGGCACGTGGTAGTATGACATCAATTTGATGCCTATAACGTGCCTCCAGCGCTGTCCACAACTCAAGAGGGTCTTCTACAGTTAAGTATTCGGCCTTTAAGGTCCGATATATGTGTCTTCTGATATAGATAATGGCTTTCGCCTTATCCATGTCGGAGACAACGGTAGTGGAACTGCCAGCTAGCTGGGCCGCTACAGGGGACTTTCTAGCAGTTGTCTCGACCGCTGCGAGGACCAGAATTGAGTGAATGAGTGTCATTGAATGCAAGTGGAACTTCAGGTCCACTCGCCAGCTCAGGTAGTTCTTTCCTGCCGCGTCAAGGATCTCGAAATCGACGCTAGCCAATTTTGCCATTTATTTATGCAATTAAATACGCATGAATTAATATTGTGAAAAATAAATTCACGCAAAGTAAATAAACAGTCATGTGGGAATCAGCCAGATACCCTTAGGAAACAAAATGTCCAAAAATGTCCGAAAACAGTCCAAAAAATGAAATACAAAAAAAAATGAAAAATACAACTTGGAAACCTATTTTGGGTCCCAGCATAATGCAGATTTCATCTTCGTCTTCAATTTGGCTGAGGTCCGGTCTTTTACATTATAACCTCACTACAATATCTCTCAAAAAAGAAAGCGAGGAATATAAAAAGGTGTATTTCAAAATGGCCGAGCCCAAACCACAAGACTGAATTATTTCAAAGGCTGCAGTATCTCTCTATTATATTGGTGTTTAGTTCTTTTGAGTTTATGTAATACCTCACACCCTTTGCTATTGCCTCATGATTTCTTTTACAGGGCCGAATCGAATCCTCTGCTCACAAAAATACCAAAAAAGGAGACAGCTGACATTTAAAAACAAAGAAGAGAGCTTTGAAGAATCAAAAAGTCTTTAAAGGCAGCTGTACACAATTTCGTTTGCTGAGCACCCCATCCAAAAGACTTTTTGAAGAGGGCCAGTTTGTTTTTTGTGTGCCATCATTTGCTGCTTGAGTTGACCTCTTCATCTGCAATTTTCTTTCATCCAAAAAAACAAATATCCCTTGGCCAATCACCCACCTTTGTTGTAAAACCTGAAAGCAAAATCAACAGAGCCGCACAGTACTTTTTAAACCAAGGGGATGCCGAAACTTATATGAATAAAGACACCAGCACTTCATTTTTTTATTTCTAAGAGGACATCCTACTGCCGCAAGATCAAGAAGAAAGGGGAAGTGCTGATGTCATCTTTATAAATGAATTGAGGTTTGTATTTCTACATTGATTATTCTAGGGCTAAACAATTCTCTTGTGTGTTTGCAGGTCACACACAAATCACAAGGGATCTCCTCTTCGTTGCAATCCTCAAGGGCACATGAACCTAGCCGCATAAACAAGCCGGTCATAAGAGAGTCAACGAAAATCTTTGTTGCGTTGCAATTCAAAGTTAAGAGCTAGGAGATTGCAACTTGAGCTGCGAAAAGAGAGGAGACTACATTTACGTCAGACGAGATCTGACACGTGCTGATTGACGAAGACATCGTCACTACACGAACTGAGCTTCCTAAACTCTGTTCTTTATTATTTTGTGTAGTTTTTGTGATAGATCTTCGTAGGGGAAACTTTACCTATTTGTGTGACTATTTTGGGACTTGTCTAGTTGGGACTAGACAAGTGGGACCCAGCTAGTTTGGGACTAGCTGGTAGAAAGCTTTACTAGGATTGATAGTGAGAGAAAACATTGTGTGTGTGTGGTACTGAGAGCCTGGCGAGTGTAGAGACGTAGAGGGTGCTCTGAGCGTGCTCTAACTTGAGGTTTTGTACCTATTGCACTACTCAATACTAGTTCTGCTTTGAGGGCTAGAGTAGGTCGTTGGGACAACCGAACCAGGGTAAATCTGCTGTGTACTCTGTGTCTGCATTTTATTTACACTGTTGCTGCTATAACTGCGTGTGCTTATTCGTGGGTTGCACGAAATATTTTTATAAGCCTATTCACCCCCCCTCTAGGCTAGGATCCAGATCCAATAAGTGGTATCAGAGCAGGTTTTAGGATCTAGCCTAGGATTGACCATGAATAACCATATGGATAGTGCTTTTGCTGAGGGTCAGTCTGTTTTCCGTCCCCTAGATTAAATGGAGGTGATTATGCATATTGAAAAAATCGAATGAAAATTTACCTCATTTCTGTAGATTACAAGGCTTGGCAAATAATTGAAAAAGGATATAAACTGCCTGTAATTAAAGTAGATAATGTTGAGATTGAAAAACCAAATGACAAATGGGATGATAATGATTGGAAATCTTATTCTTTAAATGCTAAAGCTATGAATGCTCTCATTTGTGCACTTGATAAATCTGAATATAATAGAATCTCACATTGATTAACTGCGCAGGAGATATGGCATACTTTGGAGGTGACGCACGAGGGAACGTCACAGGTAAAGGAGTCTAGACTGTCTCTTTTGAGTGCAGAGTTCAAGGGATTTCACATGCTACCATCAGAGATTATATCAGAGATGTATGCGAGGTTTGCCGACATAGTTTACAAGTCTAGCTCGCTTGGAAAGCCATATGATAGCCTCTATCAAGTGAGAAAGATCCTAAGAGCATTGCCAAGCTCTTTCAGACCA
Source organism: Scilla litardierei (assembly GCA_030789695.1). Taxonomy (NCBI): domain Eukaryota; kingdom Viridiplantae; phylum Streptophyta; class Magnoliopsida; order Asparagales; family Asparagaceae; genus Scilla; species Scilla litardierei. The sequence goes on from CM061133.1 coordinate 336,057,069, forward strand.
AAGGTCACCGCCATCCAGGAAGCAAAGGTATTGTCTCAATTGAAGGTGGATGACCTTATTGGTAATCTGATGTCCCATGAGTTGGAACTGCAAAATGTTGAAGCAAGAGAGAAACCTGAGGAGAAAGAGAAAGCCATAAAGCCCCTTGCTCTGAAAGCTGATGAAAGTGAAGATGACGACGACGACATAGCGCTAATGGTGAGAAACTTTAGAAAGTTCATCAAGACCAAGCATGGGAGAAATGAAATGGCACCCAGGTTTAATCGTTCTAACTTTAATAATTCTTCCAAACAATTTAATGATCAGAAATCTACTGATAGAATGCAATGTTTTAAATGCAAGGGAAGAGGACATTTGATGAAGGATTGCCCAAATGAAACTGCTCAGCTCGCTAAAGGAAACGGAAAAGCGAAGGTATTAACATGGGATATGGATAGCGGAGCTGAAAGCGAGGAGGAAAATGAAGCCCATTCTTTCATGGCTTTAATGGGGATCCAAGATGAGACACCGTCAGGTAGCAAAGCTGAACTTCTTAAAATTTGTGAAGAAATGCAAAATCAAATAGTAGATCATGAGTTCACTATTGAATGTCTCCAAAATCAGAACTATGACATGCAAGTTAGAGATGATAAGGTGTTTAAAGAGAATGAAAAACTTAAAATTGAACTTAATGCTTGTAAGTCTACTATTGAAGTCATGAAGAAGGAAAAAGAAAGCTTTGATGAAAATGCTCATTGTATCTCTTGTTCCTCATTATTAAACCAAATTAGCATGCTTAAACTTGATTTGATTAAGCTCGAAACTGAAAAAGAATATGTGATTATAGAGCTTAATGATAAATTCTGCATGTTGGACAATGACTTTAAAAGAAAAATGATTGAATTTGAAAAGAAGGAAGAGGAAAACAAGAGAGCTTTTATTAGTAAATGCACGATGCTTGTGGAAGAAAATAAACAATTAAAAACCAAAGTCTCTCATCTTGAAGTAGCCATTAAGAAATTCTCTATGGGAAAACAATCGTTGGACACTATTTTAGAGAATCAATTATATGGCAATAATAGAAGAGGACTTGGTTTTGGTCTGAAAAACGTTGAAAAGAGAAAATTCAAGAAATTCCACAATGTATCCTCTATTGCAAAGAACAAATATGTGAAGTGCTTTACTTGTGATTGTGTAGGCCATACTTCATATTATTGTAAATTCAGGAACACAAATATCAAGTTTAAACAAGTTTGGGTTCCTAAATCTTTAATGGCGAACACTCGTGGACCTTGTTGGATTCCAAGGTCACACTTAACACCTTTCTTGTAGGTGTGATGGAGGTTTGGCGAGGATCACATTTTTAAAGTCTCATTCTATTTCTAGCTCCTTCGTCAAATAGCGACGAGAAGGTATAATTTTTTTATCCCTCTTTGCATTTCATCGCATACCTTCATAGATTGTTTTGTGTGCTTGTTTTTATTTTATTTTGTGTGCTTGCTTGCATGATTTTTAATGTTTTTATTTCTAAAAAAAATTGAAAACCCAAATATAAAAAAAATGTGCTTAAAAGAATACCCTTTATGATTTATCTTAAGTGGTATTGTATGAATGATCAAATCTATCCCTTGTAGAAGTTAATTCATTATTGTTGTAGCTACATGAACATGTTTTTCTCTTGTTAGTAGCCATGACATGTCTCATAAATTTCGAATTTGACTTCTACACCTACATTTGCACTTGCACGATAATTGACTTTTTAGTGCTTTTGGAGATTCTCTTGAAGAATAATGAAAAGTGAACATAGGAATGATTAAATTCTTAATTTTCTAAGGGATATGAAGTGTTTAGCCATGAATTAAAATTGAGCACAAAAGAATTAAAAAAAATACTATATTTGCTCCGTATGAAAAATGGATACACTTCATGGCTAATACACAACCCACGAGTATCCAACTTGTGCTAAATGTGTAATCATTAGCGTTGGTGTATATAACTCGTCAAGCAATGCCACCCCACATTTAAAAGTCCTTTTAGGCCATGTTTTGGGGTTTGGTAACTTGAACTCATCTTTGATGAGGTGGGAAAAATCAATCCTAGTGATATTCATGAAAATTGGAAAATGTGGATTGATTTGGTTGATTTTCTGAAATTGAATCTCCTCTTGTACTTTATTGTCTATATCACTACACTTACACAAAGGTGGAGAAGTCTTGTTATGAAATCATATGAGCTTAAATTGTCTATTTTTTTTGGAAAACTCATGCAAATTACACGCTACATTTAATAATGGTTTATTTTTACATGGAATATTTTTGTGGTTTCATTAATCCCCTTTTGGTGATTACAAAGGGGGAGAAAAGAAAAGATAGAAAAGATTTTGTGCAGATTTGATGTCGGGATGTCGGGAACTATTTGTTGAAGGGGGAGCATGAAAAATACTTGAATAAATGTTGAAGGGGGAGCTTGAGAGAAGGGGGAGCATGCTTTTATATTTACTAATTGTTGTGCATGCTTTGTGATGTTTGAATGACGCATCCATACATCATATATCATTACACCCTTCAACACACTTCACACACCCATACTTATTGCTCAAATCGTTTATGGGTTTGTCATCAACAAAAGGGGGAGATTGTTGGAAGCAACGATCTAGGATCTTGGTTTGATGATGACAAACGTGTCGTTATATCTGACGTGTGTGCTTAGTGTGTTTCAGGATTGAAGAAACAATATATTTGCACTATTTGGCGGAATTGCTATTCGTATGGCAAATTGGAATAGAGAGGAAGTGGTGTTTGCATAGTAATTGGAATGGGTCAAAGACAAATCTTATTCAAATCTTTAATTGGAGATCATACCAAATCCTATATCAATTCACTCTCCTATCTCTTAGGGATTCTCTCCTAAACCCTAGCCTCTCCTATATAAACCATTCCTCCAAAGAGAAGGAAATTACCTGCGACAAACAAAGAAGCTCACGGCCAAAATTCGTAACCCTCTCAAAAATTTCCTCTTCCAATTAAAAGCACAGCCGGCCTTCTTTAACAACCCCCTCAGCCAATCAAAAATTCCCAGGCCAATTCCCAAGAGGCGCATGGCTTGACAAGGGCTACACAAAGTTGCAGTCAAAGAAACTTCAAGGGGACAAAGAGTGTAAAGGCCGGCCATCATTGTCAAGGAGCAGCACTAATTAATTTGAAGGTGTAGCAAAATTCATTGAGAAGCGAAAGCAAAATCTCAAAGAACACAAGGCCGCAATTTTTGACTGCTCTTCCTCTCACAAAGAAACAAGCAACCAAGTACAGCCGTAACTTTTGACCCAGCCATGTGCATGCCGAAATTTTGAGGGAATGGATTTCAAAGGCTGCAGTATCTCTCTATTATATTGGTGTTTAGTTCTTTTGAGTTTATTTAATACCTCACACCCCTTGCTATTGCCTCATGATTTCTTTTACAGGGCCGAATCCCCTGCTCACAAAAATACCAAAAAAAAGGAGACAGCCGACATTTAAAAACAAAGAAGAGATCTTTGAAGAATAAAAAAGGCTTTAAAGGCATCTGTACACAGTTTCGTTTGCTGAGCACCCCCATCCAAAAGACTTTTTGAAGAGGGCCAGTTTGTTTTTTGTGTGCCATCATTTGCTGCTTGAGTTGACCTCTTCATCTGCAATTTTCTTTCATCCAAAAAAAACAAATATCCCTTGGCCAATCACCCACCTTTGTTGCAAAACCTGAAAGCAAAATCAACAGAGCCGCACAGTACTTTTTAAACCAAGGGGAGGCCGAAACTTATATGAATAAAGACACCATCACTTCATTTTTTGATTTCTAAGAGGACACCCTACCGTCGCAAGATCAAGAAGAAAGGGGAAGTGCTGATGTCATCTTTATAAATGAATTGAGGTTTGTATTTCTACATTGATTATTCTAGGGCTGAACAATTCTCTTGTGTGTTTGCAGGTCACGCACAAATCACAAGGGATCTCCTCTTCGTTGCAATCCTCAAGGGCACAGGAACCAAGCCGCATAAACAAGCCGGTCACAAGAGAGTCAACGAAAATCTTTGTTGCGTTGCAATTCAAAGTTAAGAGCGAGGAGATTGCAACTTGAGCTGCGAAAAGAGAGGAGACTACATCTACGTCAGACGAGATCTGACACGTGCTGATTGACGAAGACATCGCCACTACACGAACTGAGCTTCCTAAACTCTATTCTTTATTATTTTGTGTAGTTGTTGTGATAGATCTTCGTAGGAGAAACTTTACCTATTTGTGTGACTATTTTGGACTTGTTTAGTTGGGACTAGACAAGTGGGACCCAGCTAGTTTGGGACTAGCTGGTAGAAAGCTTTACTAGGATTGATAGTGAGAGAAAACACTGTATGTGGGGTACTGAGAGCTTGGCGAGTGTAGAGACGTAGAGGGTGCTCTGAGCGTGCTCTAACTTGAGGTTTTGTACCTATTGCGCTACTCAATACTAGTTCTGCTTTGGGGGCTGGAGTAGGTCGTTGGGACGACCGAACCAGGGTAAATCTGCTGTGTACTCTGTGTCTGCATTTTATTTACCCTGTTGCTGCTATAACTGTGTGTGCTTATTCTTTGGTTGCACGAATTATTTTTATAAGCCTATTCACCCCCCCTCTAGGCTAGGATCCATATCCAACAGCATCCACACAGTCGTGTAGCTTCATCGCACGGTCGTGCCGCTTGAGGAGGAGAAGATACGCAAGGTTGACATGACCGTGCAATCCATCTGCACGCTCGTGTATCCTAAAAGCCCAACATACGCAAAGTTGACACGACCATGCAGGATCTCGCATGACCGTACAACTAATTTGAGGAATTAACCCAAACAAAAGTACAGACGACATGGTCGTGTGAGATCGTGCACGGTCATGCACCCTAAACCGACAGATTTAATAACACGAACCAACGTTCTCCCCTTCTTTCTCTCTTCCGCATAAAATCCCAATCCCTAATCTTCCAACTCCCAAAAGCTCCTCAAATCCCCCATCCATTCTAAATTCCATTTCCTCTCCAATTCCCCCCCATTTCCACCCACAAATCCCCTCTTTCATAAACCCTAACCCCCCAAATCACCCTCTTCACCATCTTTGGGTCGAGATCTTGCAAAATCCAGGCTCGGGGGAGTGCTTCCACATGACGAAGACTGTTGCAACTGCCATAAGGAGGATATCAATAACTCAATTGGGTACACTCTTTCCTTAATCTCCCAATTTCATTTTACCCTTAATTTCTAAAAGTCTTTGTGGCATTTCTCATTATTGTCATGTTCCATTGCTATCTGCTAAATTTGATGTGTTGATCATCAACTTCAACATATCACTCTCTCACACAACACCATGGCCCCCAAACGCGCAGTTGGCAAAGTTTCATCTTCATCTGCATCTACTCAGCAACAACATCCTCGAAGTACGGTTGAGCCCGAAGCTCCTTCCATCGTACCACCACCTATCCTAGAGGCGATATGGATCACATTCTCCGATGTGGCCCAGCGCCTGGTTTATTCTATGGTTTATTCTACCCTCAGCCGTCGCTCAATCTTGGCGACAAAATTTGCCGACATCAGCACTCTTTAGTCCCTTGAGGCACTTGAAGGCGTTGAAACATTATTCACTAACATAGGGTGGAAGGCATTTCTACATAGCCACGCCGAAACATATCGGTGTTTAACTCTAGAATTTTTGAGCTCCGTCCATAGGACACTTATCAACATCTCCTTTCGGTTGATGAATGTTGACATAGAGCTCACATTCGACCAAATCGATCAGATTTTTGGGTGGCCCACTTGTGGCGACATAGGAACTGATGGATTCCTGCAGGAATTTGATGACTGTGCCTTTTGGCACGCTATCACGGGGTTCAGGGCCTACGACCCATGGGGTGCCATGGCATCCTCCATAGTACATCCTTGCCTTCAGATAGCACATAGGATAATAGCATGCATCATAGTTAGCCGATGGGACGCCAGCACCGTCCTGCGTTCCGAGATATTTGTCATGTGGGCCATAACCCAACCCTATAGGGTCAACCCAACCACTGGCTTTACCTTTCGTGCGGTGTTACTCAACACTTCACAATGGCTCGACTCCAAGATTATGAAGATTCCCACTTCTAAGACTGGAGAAATCTGCTACGGCAACCTTATCACTCTTATTGCCGCCTACGAACCATTTCATATTGAGATATCATCGCTTTTGACCAAAGCTGACGGCCAAACATCCCTAAATCTTATTAACCTCATTAGAATGTCCATGATACAAACCAAAAGGAGCCATGTATTCACTTGGCTACACAAGACTAACCACATTGAGTACACCCTTCTCCCTAATCCTAATGTAACCTGTGTTGATGCATACACCAATTGGTTATTCCCTTTTGACCTTGCTGGAGAGAAGCACGAGAATGACATTGATGAACATATGCATGACATGCCCCCCACCCCCACACACTCCTCCGTATACCACGCAGCATGACGATGTTGGACCCTCAGATACCTTTGGTTTCCACGAGCCCACACACAAATGCTTACCTCCAAACTTCGAAGATCGCTTCGATAGATTGGAGTGCACGATGGACCTTATGTTTCAGTGGCACATCAGCGAGGGCCACTTCATTGACCCCAATGTTCCCCAGCCGCCACCTGATGGTGGCAAGGACTGAGTTATCTCCTCCACATTTTTCTTTGCCCTTAGACTTCATTTCCTTTTTGCATTGAGGGCAACATGTCCTTTAAGCTTGGGGGAGATGCTTCACTCCTAGCTTGGGGGAGGAGTCGTGTTATCCATGCATCATGTCACTACATCTTTCACTATGCATGTCACCATTCATATGTCATCGCATTGCATGCATTCACTTTTTTGGTTATTTTCTCATTCATGCATTCATGCATCACAGACATACATGCATATTCAAAAAAAGAAAAAAAAAAGAAATGATGAAGAAATGATCCCTCAATTGAAAAAAGATTCCACTCGTATGAAATTTCTTTATATATGCCTCTTTAGATTTACATTCTACATGCATGTTCTGGAAATCTTCGTGACATAATTTTACGATTTATCTCTCCTTATGAATTCATTTTTAACTTTCCCTGTGAATAAGTTCAAAACTCTGTTTCCATATCTTCAAGATGGCTAGATTAATTCTTTTGTTCAACTAGTGTAATGCATGAGTGTAGGTTCTATCAATTGCGTAAAGTAGGTTTCAGCTTGATAGAATTTGGCTTTAGATATATGGTTTAGTTGCCCCTAAGGCATGTGTTGATTGATATGCTTCACAAAAAAAGAGTATGTAAGAAGAGAATGAATAAGTGCATTGTTCTGCCAGTCCTATAAAGTAACCAGGTCCTCGTGCCTCAGGAAGCATTGGGGATTTGCGTCGAAAGGCGAGATTTGGAGGAGTGCACTAAATATGAATAATTGGCCTTAGTTGATTCGAGAGAGTAGGCTTGAGGGGTCCGTCTTGACCAAATACCCTAGAATCATCTGATTCTGGAGTTATTGATCAAAATCTCGTTACATAGATCACCTAAGCCACATGTATATAGAAACATGCGATGAAATGTTTTTAATATATATTACATCATACATTGACATATCTGTCATCCATGATTTAGGAAAGACTAGCTTTGACATAGCCAAACCCTTGAGAGTTGAAGTCATATGATGCACTCTTGAGTTTTTGCCTTCACGAGTGTAGAACAATGGCTAAAGTTCTATCGATCTAAGCCAAGTAGGAGAATTTTCGCGGACTTAATTTTTTTTCACGGATGTGTACGTCAAGTTTGAAATCATGTTCGAGATGAATATTTTTTGAGTCATATGCCATAAAGAATTGATAGAGTGATGCATGCTTCAATTAAAATCTAAATTTATCGTATATACAATTTGCATGCGTGGTTGATTTGAGAGGGTGATCTTTGGATCTTCTTAACAATTTCTCCATGTTTTTCACTTACATCTTATGTCATGCTTGAGGACAAGAAAGAGTTTAACTTGGGGGATTTTGTTATGTGTATATTTTGCATATTTCTACATCTCTTCATCCATGCATTTTTATATCTCATTCCTATTTTCCATGCATATTCCACTTATTTTTGTTCATATCACTCTTGGGTAGCATATTGTGTATTTCAGGGATGAATGTGCTCAAAACGATGCAAAGGAATGATGGGAGAAGTGATGGAGAAAAGATGGTGAAGATCGAAGAAGAAACGAAGAAGAGATGTGCTAGGAATATGCCAACATGGTCGTGCGTGTCAATGCATGTCCATGCAAGCATATTAGCTTCAAGGAAAAGAAAAAGCCTCCAGCGACATGACCATGCAGCCATCAACACAGCCGTGTCAAATTTCCAGAAGCTGAAGAAGATTGAAGGAGCTGGCATGGCCGTACAGCCATCTGCATGGCCATGCAGCATTTGCGTAAGCTGTAGCTGCTAAAGAATCAGCATGGCCGTGCAGCCATATGGCACGGCCGTGCATAATTTGTTGAGCAATGAAACCCTGGGCTGATTGGCGACAAATGGCCGTGTGACTTGGCGACACAGTCGTATGCCAGTTAATTTTGAGTCTCGAACTTGATTTGCTGCTTTGGTTCTGGGTCAGTATATAATGGAGTTCTATAATCATTTTAGGGGACTCATACCTAGGTTTTGTTCTTGATTTTGGTCAACTCTCCTATAAATAATGTAAGTCTTTTTATTATTTTTCTTTAATTGCAACGTTAGATTTTTAAGCTTCAATATTATTGCTTTTCTTTCTATTCTCTATTATTGTGATGCAAATTTATACGAATTTTTTGTTTGTTATTCCTATAATTAGTGAGTAGTTCTTTTATCAGTGTGAAGTTGAACCTTGATGTAGGTTACTTATAAGGGTTGATCGCCCAAAATATCAGTCTAATGGGTTATTGCTAGGGTATAGCTCTGGATGTGTTTTGATAAAAATGTAATCACTAGATTACTACACAACCCTAATCACCGACGAGAAATCAGGGGTTTGGTTTGATGCCTCTAATGGTGGGTTGATTTTCTGATAATAATGTTACCACGAGACATCGAGCCTGGATTATTAGAGCCACTAGATTAGGGCTACCGACGAGACATTGGAATCCGGATAGAGATCCTGACTATGCTCTGAGTTCTTGCTCATGTCTAGACAGGGAGAGAACGAGGATTGAGATTTAATTCTTAATGACAGCTCTATTCCAACAGATTGAGAAGCTAGATCACCATATGTCTAATCTGCATTAGCGGGGATACCTAGCCCTAGTCTTTACCACATTTGATTCTCTCTCTCTCTCTCTCTCTCTCTCTCTCTCTCTCTCTCTCTCTCTCCCCCCCCCTCCCTCCCCAATCTCTCTCTCCCCCTCCCCGATCCTGCGTAGCTAACTAAGATCCCCGATTAACTGTTGGTTAATCACTGCATCCTTGTGTTTGACCCGTTTGTTACGACACCCCGTACGCTTGCGGTATTTTATAACTTCCGCCTAACAACCATGCTAAATTTTTTGCTTAAAAATAGAATAGTTGTGCTGCAATAAAATCTAATCTTATATGATTTACACACCCCCCTATTTTACTTATGAGGGATGTTTTTGAATTGATTTGCTGATTAGGGCAAGCTGACTAGGACAAATGAGTTGGGTACTGATAAAATTTATTTTTTGTTTGTTAATTTTATTTTTTTCTATTGGTGAATTCATTATATTGGAAAGTTCATTATGAATCATTAAATGATTTGTTGGTGCTTTGGCTCATGTGGAAATAGCATATGTAACAATTATTTCAAATATAGGCTTACTTAGACTTGCTTGAACTTAATTTAAAATTAAAACACATTTGTAGCCAACTCCGATTATATTATTTTGGAAGCAAATTGAATTAAAAAAATTTGAAGAATTTTGAAATTTTTTTGAAAGTAAACAAAATAAATATAAAAAAACATGAGCATGTGAAAATTTTGGCGCAAACTAAATCTTGTTGGAACTTTTGGTGGGACTAAATCCGGAGGGAATTGGGTTGAACTAAAATTTTTGCAGTGAACTATATTCTCTATGTAATCAAATTTTGGGGGCACTAAAATATTTGAAAAGTGAATATTTAGTTGGAAAATCCCTAAAATTTTGGAGTGGAACTAAATTTAGAAGGTACTAAATTTTTGGAGGAACTAAAATTTTTGGGAGGAACTAAAATTTTTGGGAGGAACTAAATTCTCTAAGATGAGCTAAAATTTAGGGTGAACTAAATATTTTGGAAAATTTTCAGGGAACTAATTTTAGAGAGGACTAAATTCTGGGAAACTAAAAATTTTGAGTGGAACTAAATACAATTATGGGATCCAAGATTTTGAAGGGAGAATATTTTAAATGAACCGTGCCCTGAGGACACAGATTATGACTAGTCTATTATACATTTGATGCCCTTGTCCCATGTGGCAGGGTTTGTCCAATGTGACAATGTCACATCACCACATGCGATGCCACATCACCCTCCCCTTAAAACCCCCAAAACCCACCCCCACTCAAACAACCCTAAACTCAAACAACACCTAAAAACAAACTCAACTTCACATCTCCAAATAAAAAACCCCAAAAACCTCAAGACAGTATCCACACTCACACCCACGTTTCCCATTTGAATCCAGTTTTGCACCCAGTGATATAGCCATGTAGGTCCCGCATCCTCATTGTGTGGGGGTTTTTTGGCTGCCAGTGCATTTTGTACACTGATTGTTTCATGTGTGTGTGTGAAGAATAATTAATGCTTCATTAACACATAAAATAAAGTACAAAATACACAAAGGTACTGTAGTAACCCAAACTATTGTTGGACGTAAGGAGGAGAGAGGACAAAAGCATCGTCAACCGCAACTAGCCAATCCTATGCAGGATCAACTATAGACCTTGAGTACAATCTCATATTACAATAAAGTACAAAATACACAAAGGTACTGTAGTAACCCAAACTATTGTTGGACGTAAGGAGGAGAGAGGACAAAAGCATCGTCAACCGCAACTAGCCAATCCTATGCAGGATCAACTATAGACCTTGAGTACAATCTGATATTACAATACAGACTAAGACCAGTTCCCTAACGCTATACGAAAACAATGTCTCCATTCCTTCCATCTGATAGAAGCACCGAGAACGTGGGGGTTTTTTGGCTGGCCGTGCACTTTGTACATATG
>CM061133.1:336068762-336143785 GCA_030789695.1 Scilla litardierei
CAGATATTACGCTGGCGGATATTTCATGGAGTCATATACAAATTATTGCTAGCTGTATTCACTTAGTGACAGATACAAATCGGATTTGAATTTGTTGAATATCCTTTTATTGCTATAGTTCAATGTTAACATATGAAAATTAATACTGTAGTATCAAAGTTCAAAAGATGTATTACTAATTTACAAACAAGAAGTCCTAACATATCGATTATATACTATTATTACACATATATTAGTAATACAATGCGAGAGTCATATGCACATATTAATAAAGAGTGGATCGGACATTGAATAGAGCAGATACTGCAGTAACCGAATTTGATCTGCTTAAAAAGCGGATACTGTACAAATGGATATTTTACGAATTCTGATATAAATTATTATTTGTATTTGCCTGAATAGGTGCAAATTCAGAATGGATTCAGATATTTTGAATATCCATAGAACACTGGTGGTGTCATCTCCACTGCTGCCTACATAGGGATGTCAACGGATTTGGATTATTCAAATTGGATCCACATTAGTATCTTTTTGAATGCTGAAAAGGATATCACAATACGCTATCAGACTAGATATAGATACAGATTCAGATAGATTAGATTTTATTTTGATATTGATACCAAAGTCCGATATGTTGAGAATGTATTGTACTTATGACTCATTTGTAGTTACTTACCCTTATTCATGCTCGTATATCCTTATATATATATATATTTCTTTTAATTAGCCTAAACTTGAGAACAGAATATAGTTACCACTTTTTGTATTCGTTTTATGTATATGTCTATATCTAGTATGCATCGTTTATCTGAAATATGGTTATTTATTGATATCCGTATCCATTTTATGGATACATATACTATATATTCTATTCTCACATTATCCGTATCCATATTTTTTATGCCATGCTTCTCACAATATTGGAAAAGAGAATGGACAGCCTTCGATGTATTTATATCAAAAGGAAAAGATGTGGAATTTTTTTAGTTTTTCTTTTTTTTATTTTTCTTTTGATTTAAATACGCCTATTGTCAATGAAAATATCACACAGGTTCTCCATACGCAATTCTTAACAAGCAATAAAAATAAATATAAAATTTATTTCATTCCAGTCTATATTAAAAATATATCCAAAAAGGGAGTTTAATAATTACAATCAAAATGATAAAATAGTAATAATAAAAAGAAGGCTGAATGGCCAGTTCAAAATTTTAGATCTATACATTATTGGTAACTACTAAAAAGAAGAAAAATGATTAAGGCTAAACATTTGGGAACACCTATTCCTCTCTGGTAACCAGCTCAAGAGGGTCAGCCTCAAAATACACACGACTCGAACCTGACTGACATTCAACAAAAGTAATGTCGTCAGTGAGATGAACTTAATACGTTCCTAAAATAAGCAATTTAAATCTTTTTAAAAACATGTAGAAGTAAAGACATGAAAACAACAAGGATGATTAATCTGTGCAATAGAATGACAAATATGATGATAACATGTGTGCATCATAATCGGCATAAAATAAAGAAATCAACTAATGTCTCTAAACTATAGTTTCAAGTATAGCATGATGTCACTACCATACGGTATTAAGTATAGTATGGTGATCCGAGCTAAATCGCATAACTTATGCACGTGGTTACAGTATGCAATTTGGGTGTTCTGTTTGCCTGGAACAACGATCAATATAGACCAATGACTGTTTTGTACAATGTAGCACCAGTCTTCATCCATAGGTCATAATCTTTCTTATAATTTTATGTTTAGATTGCAAATCGTGGGTCGTAATCTTTCCCACATTTGCCTTTGGCCTACAACTATGGGTTGTAATATGTAGTGTCCATCAATACTTTATCATATGTATAACTAGGTATGGTCGTCTGAGTATATTATTGTTGCTCCTGCACCCTTTTTGATAATAACTTTTCCTATACCATGCATGTTATGTTGCTGACATATGTTTTTTCTTTTCTTTCAATGTGCCAAATTTATAAGTTGAATGTAGCATATATATGATCTCTAGAACTGGTGTTATTTACGTCCATCACAGTGCTTGTACAACATGTTATAATGTCGAATGTAAACTACAATGTTTATACAGCGTATACCAATGGCAAGTTGTGGAATACAATGTGTGTACAGTCTGATATATGGTCAAACAATGAGATATAGTGTATATGCAGCATAATATTGGGTTAAACAGCGAAATACGGGGTATATGCAGGATGAATACAGTGTATGTCATCAGGATATGGTATATTAGCATATACAGGGTAAAACAGTGAAAAATGGGGCATATACAACATGAATACAGTGTATATTAGCAGAATACAGTGTATTCTCATCAAATACAGGGTCAAACAGGGAAATATGAGGCATATACAGCAGGAATACAATGTATATCAGCAGATTATGGTATATTTGCATCAAATATAAGGTCAGATAGGGAAATACAGGGCACATATAGTAAGATTATAGTGTATATCAGCAGAATATGATGTATTTGTGGAGAAGTTGACTCGATTCGGCGCAGGAGAAGCAGTTGTATTATAGACGAGTTATCTTGTGCAGATGTAACTCGACTGCGCTGGGATTCGACCTATATGACTCTGCATAAGTCAGATACGAGGATGCTGGGCATGTTGCTTTTACAGCGCAGTTGGTCGTTTGGTCGTCAGTTCGAGTCTGAGGGTCGAACGCTTGGCATTTGGTCGATGGGTCGTAATGCGGTTAGAGGCTGTGTTCGGTCGATCGGTCGTTTGGAGGCTCAAAGGATAAAGTCTCATACGCGAGGCTCGACACTTGGGTCGGTCGACACAGAAGGAAGGTCGATCGGTCGAAGGGAGCCCATTGGGATGCGGCCCACTAGGAAGCAGCGATGGGCCCACTAGGACGCGGCAGCATTAATTGCGTAGAGCGGCGATTGGATCGGATGCCGTAATTGTCGGGATCCGTATCCTTAAGAATCCCTAGCCAATGACGACACATATTGTAACCTAGGATTATAAATATGGAGTTTAAGGTTAGAGTTTCGGTGTGAAACACATTTGTATCCTTTGAGAGAGCCGCCATTTGTGAGAGCCAACTTTGAGAGATTGTATTGTGAGCTTTTGGAGAGATCTTGTGTGCTTCTTCTTCTTTGGACAAAGAGAAGATTTGTATTGTTCTCGCCTTTTGTAACAAAGCTCATCGGTGTTCCCTCTTGGCCGTCCACGGCCTAAAAACAATCTTTTTTGTGCTCTATTTGTTCGCTGCTGATCTTTGTCCTCGATCTCCACGATCTTGAGTATTCCGTTGTGCTTGTGTTGGTAGAGCTGGGCTCCGCCGCACAACAGTATTTCAAGCAAATATTGGGTCAAGCAGGGAAATACAGGGCATTTACAGCAGGAAGACATCATATATTAGTAGAATATGGTGTATTTTCAGGAAAAACCGGGTTAAACAATGAAATACAATGTATAAGTTCGTATTCAACACTTTAGAAGACCAATATTTTGCTTTCAATTTAACATTCGGAAACCTTTTTTATTTTCTAATCAAAGCAGATTAAAGGGAACCTACCTCTCTTCTTTGATCTTCTTTTTCTTCTTTCTTTCTAATTTTCTTCTTCTCCTTTCTTCTCTCGCGCCTTTTCTGGCATTCAGTTTCTTCTTCTTTTCTTTCCTTTTTTGTGTTGAAGGTAGATCGGGGAGAGAGAGCAAACAGAGAAGGGGCAGTGTGCTCACGTATGGAAGATGGGAAAGAGAGATGATAGTGATTGTGGTTTTATTTAGGGTGTATATGTATATGTATATGTATATGTATCCTTTATACAAATGAGTGATGATGATGTGATGTTTGTCCTACTAAGATAAAAGAGTGGAAAGATAGTTGTCCATGGTTTGGCCACCTCATCATGGTGAGGCCCAGCCCACTTGGGGGTGGGTGGGGAGTTATGTGTGGTTTGTGGTGTTGTGGAGCACCTAAAGAAAAGCCCCATATTCTCATGAATTACGAGCTTGCCTTCCCAAATAAACATCCATCTCCTACCTATTTTACTGGTATGCCATTGGGGTTTTTGCATTTTGCACCCCAATGTTTTTTGCAATTCAACCCATGTTTTTCCCCTTTACCCCCGATGATACACACACACACTTCTCACTCCTATTCAGTTACGCACGTGCACCGCATCTTG
Source organism: Scilla litardierei (assembly GCA_030789695.1). Lineage (NCBI taxonomy): Eukaryota > Viridiplantae > Streptophyta > Magnoliopsida > Asparagales > Asparagaceae > Scilla > Scilla litardierei. Next base: position 336,072,938 of record CM061133.1, read on the forward strand.
TGTGTTGGTTTTTTGTCCACTTTTACTCCCGACGATACCCGCACACCCACGCTTTTCACTACTTTTCAGTTACGCGCGCGCGTTCACCGCATCTTGTGTGGGGTTTTGCATGAGTTATTTCTAGTGTGTGTGTGTAAAATATGGTTTGGGGTTTAAACGGGTTGGGTTTGGATTTGATATTAGATTAGAATTAGGATTTGATTTTAAGTAGGATTCTGATTCCGAGTTAAAAGATAATTTTTTATTATTCCGATTTCCTTTCTATATTAACTTTTAGATTTATTGAAATTAAATTCTGAAATTAATTTAAGATTTTATTAAATGAGTTTGGTTAATGGGTCTTGGTTATAAGAAATAAATTCTGAAAATTTCTTAAAAGTAACAATTTAAAATTTGAATTTTTTAAAAATATTTTGATCCAAAATTGTGTTGTAATTTTTTTAAAAACATCATCGTAAATTGTTTGGGACTAAATGGTTTGGGACTGTTATGATACTCTTATTAGATAAATGATTTCAGATATGTGTACATGAAAACAAATATACAATCAGTATACAAATCATTTACATCCCTACTCCCACCCTACACACTCTTCTCTTTTACAGACAATAATAGAAACTGCCCATACAACTAGCAATTGACAGATATGAAACTTAATGGCGACCATGGTTGAAGCCATGCAATAAGAGACAATACTTTGTATTTTTCCTGGACCACTAAAGGGTCTATTTCAAAGGGTAAGATGATGAGAATTGAACATCACGTGACTTGGATTAAACGAAAAAGGTGTAAAAACAGGGCCGTTCCTGAAGATATTGGGGCCCAGGGCGAGTTAAAAATTTGGGCCATTTAAATATAATTTTAAAAAATTGAAATACTAATTTTATTGGTGTTTGGAACCTAGTCAAGTGCAATGCTAGGAGGCTTATCCATACACCTGAATTTTTTTTATATGCTAAAAGATGGTCCAAAATAGGGGGGCATAAAACCAATACCCCTTAAAATAAAACAAATACAAGGATTACTGGATTAGCATACGAGAACGTTTCTTGGAGAAGGGAACGTCTCTCGGAGAATCGAAACCGTCTTGGAGAATCAGAACTGTCTGCGAAGAGATAACGAACCGACGGAACCGGTTTTTCATATTATTATTAATTTATTATATAATGTATTAATGTGTTATATATATACATTTAAAAAAAAGGGCCCTTGTGGCCTTGGGCCTTGGGCGGTTGCCCTGGGTCAGGGTCGGGCATGTGTAAAAGATAGACATGATAATTCCAACATTGAATCATATTTAGAAAACTTCTTAGTATTGATATCTAATGTGTGAGGAAGCATGTACATGGACACGAGACATGGCCATGTGTGTGTGACAAGACAATTCCTTAAAATGTAGGATACACCGTAGGATACGAGGACACGACGTCAAGGCATGACATTATGTGTAAACATGAAAGATTGTGTGCATGTATGCTTCTAGACATAAACATTGCATCCAAAAGTATAGACACATTTCTAATTGTATAATACATGCAATTATTAAAACTGATCACATGTTTCATGAGTTTGGAAAATGAATAACCCTGGGATCTTCAACTTCATAGAGGAAAGATTAGTATAAAGGAAAGATTAGTATATCTTGACTTTTATATCAAAATATATCTTAACTTTTTAAAGTTATAAAGACTTTTTTACATCCATTTTCGCTTAGGTAGTCATTACTATATAAATACCATTATATAAACATAGATCTGATCTGAATTTTCACACCAATACGGGGTATTCGGAAGGAGGCTGAGTTAAGCAGTGTTCAGTGATTGCAACTTATTTCTTAAAAATAATAAATAATGAAATAAATATGAAACTTATTTCTTAAATATAATAAATAAACAAATAAAGTTTCACATTGTTAGTCATTTTAAACATAAAAACATTGAAAGCAAACTATTTAGATGTTTAAGCGTTTTTTCTCTTTGCATACAAATAAAACTTAAAACAATAATAATTTTTATTAACAAAATAATGTATATTAGCTGTCAGTGCAGGAAATTTTTTCGTGTTGATAGACATATACACCTTCTATTTTAATTTTTTTAATTTTTTCAGAAAGGATTTGCACATCATGAATGATCACTATACCAAAAATTAAGTAAATCCAATGCTTTTTGATCCTCAATCCACTTGTTCCAAATTTAAGAAAAATATAACTTTTTGTAACGATTTTATCGATGGTCAAATCCCTCATCGGGTTCACTGATACTTGGGTTATGAAATGTGTTCAAAAATCTTAAAAAAGTTTTAAAAAATAGGGAAAAGTGGATATTTTATGCTGTTAGCATAAAAAATTTCTTGCACAATTCCCTACGCTGACAATACATACCCAATTTCCTTTTTTACTAATGTATTTCAATTTTGCTTAGAACTCATGGTTTGCAAATAACTAGTTAAACGGTTGATTTCTCAATTATATAAATCAGTATAAATTGTGACGAAGAATGTAGGGTTACTAATGAAATAAGGAGTGTCTGTTTGAGGTAAGAACAGGTAAGAACACGAAAGTTGGAAAATATTTTTTAAACAAAAACTTCTTTTTTGTAGTTCCTTTGAGATCAATGAAGGTTTTAGATCATGGAGAAAAAGAGAGCAAGATTGTTTTTCGGGGTTCGGAAAATAGATTGTATTCTTGATGATATACGAGAAGAAATTTTATGTGTTGTGTGTGTGTGTGTTACATCTGCTTTCTCTGTTCCCAAAGAACCGTCCAAATTATTCTCAATAGAACCCACGATACGTGAGAGAAAATCACGTAATAAACTCACGTTAATTGGGAAGATCTCTTAGATATCTCAACTAACAGGTCGTGTATTATCAAGTTGGGTTTAGTTTAGTTGGGTCGTTGAAAAATAATAAACTTACATCTCCTACTTGGTCGAAATGGTCAACTATATTGCGATCACACACATTCGTGGGATGTGATTCAAGATGTAACTACACATACTACCATTATCCATGAGATATGTGCATTTTATCTATTATTCATAAACTAACTATAACTATTATCCATAATTGTCTTCTTTTTTATTTAAGAACATTTATTTAACTTAGACATTTCTAATTCCCATTAAATCTACATGTTTAATGAATGCTTCTACTAGAATATCATTCGTCAAGGGATTAACAACTATGTCAATTTTCTGAATATAAGTCACCTTAACTTCTTCCTTTTCCACCATATCATGTAGATAATGATATTGTAACTCATATACATTCCTATATACATCCCTTTGAATTATTTGCACGACTGTTGATCAAGCTGATGGTTACTTGATTATTACAGTATATCTTAATTAGTCAATCTACCAAATTGAGATCCAAGTCATTTAGAAAATGTCTTATATAGGTTAAATGAGTAATAGTCATATTACAGGCTATATACTCTTCTTCTTTTGTGCTATATACTTAGGGCTGTTGACGAACGAGCTTGAACGAGCTTGAACATGGAGCTTGGTTTTGTTCATGAACAAAATTCATGTTCAAGCTCTGTTCATTTACTAACCGAGCTCTAAAAACCTGTTCAAGCTTGTTCGTTAAGCTTACCGAACGAACGTAAACGAACGTAAACGAACATTTACCGAGCTTGTTCACGAGTAGTTAATCAAACGTTCTGTTCGTTAACAAGACTAATCGAGCTTGTTCGTGAACATGTTCAGGAACATGTTTGTGAGAATACAATCAATCTTGTTCATGAACAGATTTTCAATGAAACAAACGAACGTTAATTTTTTAATCAGGAATAATACTATTTAAACATAATTTTCAATGACTAAATCAATTATATTAAAGGATTAAATATTTGCAGGATAAAAACAAATAAATCCATCATAATAGCTCCATAAATCCCATTACAAGCATCCATTTCAAGTATAATAAAAAATATAGTATTTGTCTAAATTTACTATTTTCGGTACACGTTCGTTCACAAACACTTAACGAGCTTGTTCATGAACATGACTTAACGAGTTTGTTCACGAACTCTTAACGAGCTTGTTCATGAACATACATAAACGAACACAGTTATGTTCAAGCTCTGTTCGTTTACTAACCGAGCTCTAAAAATCTGTTCAAGCTTGTTCATTAAGCTTCCTGAACGAACGTAAACGAACATGTACCGAGCTTGTTCACGAGTAGTTCGTCGAACAATCTGTTCGTCAACAGCTCTATATATACTCATCTTCTTTTGTGTATCGTGCTTAACATCCTTGCTTTTTGCTACCTCAAGAAATAACTGTAAGGTCCCTGGCTATGAGGAAAACACGAAAAGGGGGTTGAATAGTGTTTATATAATTTAAAATGATAATTACACCAAATTAAATTCCTAACCAACAAATAATGCGGAATGAAAATAAATCCTAAAATGAAACAATGCAAATACAATGATGTTTCAAGAGTTCAGATTACCCAAGTCAACTCCCGACTTGTTCCCGGTATTCCTACGTCCCTTCCACCCGGATACCACCGGATACTCAAGTTAGAACGCTAACTTGAGGTTTCCTTTAAACCCACTTGTAGCAATCCTACAAGTAAAATCGAAGCACACTCGATGTCCTTGACTCCCACAACTTGGGAGCAAGCAAAATACTCTCACAAACCGAGAGTTAATCTAATAACGAAAGTTATGAAATATGGAAATGACAACACTTACAATCACCTATGCCTTGAAGTAGAACTTGAAGGAGCAAGTGTGTTGTGTGTTGATGTCTCACTTGGAAGAGAGGAACGCCCTTTCTCTTGTCACCACCAATTGCCTAGAAGACATCTCTTTGATTCTAGGTTGGAGAGCAAGAGAGTAAAAGTTTGGATTTCTAGGGCTTTAGGATTTGAGAGCTTGAGAAGCTTGAAGATGAAAGCTTAGGGTTTCAATAGATGAGTTAGTAACATGTCAATGGAACAGTAGAGGATGCCTTTATATGTTTCTCAAATCCCTCAAACAGAATCCCCAAAAACCCCTTTGAAATCCGTGGAGAAAAAGCCAACGGTTAGAATTTACTCACGCGACAGTCGACTGTTGAACAAAACACAGTCGACTGTTGCACTGTGTCAGAGGGTAGGTGAGAATTCAAACGGTAACTTACCACGTGGACAGTCGACTGATGAAGAGAAGCCAGTCGACTATAAATCCAACAGGCGACTGCAAATCCTTCTACAGGCGACTGGCCGCAATAAGGTAAGCTGAGAAAATATCAGAAAATACTGGGAAGACAGGACATGCGATTGATGTGGAATACACAGGTGCCTGTGCCATGGGCAGGTGATTGTGAAACCAACATCAGTCGACTGTCGCAAACACTGACACTTTCCAGAGAGTAGTCTGCAGAGAAGTTTAAGGACAGACGACTATTGAAGCATTGACAGTCGACTGTTCAATGTACAGGCGACTGTAAATACAACATTACTCGACTGGCACTTACACTTGAAATAAACCAGAGAGCAGATTTTGCAGAGGATTCATGGACGGACAACTGTTGAAGCATTGACAGTCGACCGTGCCTTGGACATGCGACTGTAAATACAACATTGGTCGACTGGCCAGATGAAAAGGAAAAATGATATTTGGGCTGAAGATAGACATGCGACTGATTAACAAATCACAGTCGACTGTCTCTTGGACAGGCGCCTGTAAAATGTACATCAGTCGCCTGAAAGAGTTAAAGTTTAGAAAGCCCAAAAATTAATTAGTTAAGTATATGCATAACAGGCGACTGTAAAACAAATCACAGAATCGTTTAGCAGTTGACTGTTGAAATCACAACATACACATTCTTGACAAATATGAATTGGAGTCTAAGGAAAAGAGATCTAATGATTTCCTAGGACTAAAATGACGCTGCTTGTGTGCTCAACATAGTTCTACTTCTAAGCTACATACTATAAGGAAAAAATAAGATTACATTTTGTAGAACGCACTCTTCTATCCAAAGTATGAGCTTGAAGTCTTCTAGGAGCTTCATTCACCATCTTTGATCATCCAATCCACTTTTATTGCTTTCATTGAACTTTGACTGATATCTATTGCTAATTGTTCATGATATGCTTATGCAATGGATTAATTGCAAATATGGATTAGTCACAAGTATTTATGTTTGCTCATCATTAACACCAAGTATGGAGAAGTCCAATACTCAACATTCTCCCCCCTTTTGATGATGAGAAACAAACATAAACAAAAAGATAAATAATTGTGCTTAAAGAAAACTTACTCCCCCTACATTGATGCCAATCAAGTAAGTCAATGAATATAAGGGCATCTATAGATCAAATGAAGCAAGTATGCAAGATATGAATGAATGAAATGATTTTCATGAAATCATGAAATCTAAGATTTTATAATCCAAATTCATTATATCTTATTCCCTCTGAATCTAAGGCAACTTCAATCTTAGATTCACGTTTAGAATTAGAATTTACTTAGCACATAATTATGATATGTTTATTTCTCTCCCCCTATGGCATTATCCAAAAGGTGGGAGTAGAATAATAACAATCGTGCTAAATAAGTACCAAAACTATCATGAGAGTCTAAAGATATGATGAATATCAAATGTGATGCCAACATATAATCGGAGAAAAGCTTAACACGAAAGGAGCATCTCATTGACATACATACCAAAAACTCATAAAACACAAGAAATCTTAGTTGACTAAAGGAACGAGAATCCAATATCAACATTTCAATCCAAATGAGTAAAACGTCTCACAACTCATCATTTAAATGGCATACAAAGAGACAATTTCACAATTTTCACACAATTAACATAAAGAATGAGACAATGTGTGAAGCAGCATATGAAGTACAAAACATTTTCATATATATATATATATATATAAATAAAATCCAAAAAGACAAGGAGTACAAAATGTAACCACAACTCCAAGCACATCCAAAAGTATATGATCAAGATACAAACATCATCCATACATCAGAACTCAAAAAAGAATCAAAATACACACTGACACTCAAGTCTCTTAACCCTAAAAAACTCTAAGTCTAAGGGTGAGTGCTCTCAGCGGAGTGTCAATCCATATTCGCAGCCGAGGAGGTAGCAAACTCAACCTGGAACTCCTGTGCATCAGGATCAACCGAAGAAACCTCTGGAGGAGGAGCAGCAGCAACAACATGTTAGACATCCTGAGGAGCCGGAGAAGCAACCGGCTCATGAGCAGTAACACCAGGATGCTCCAAGATCTCAATGACGACATGTGGAGGAGGCTGAGAAGGCTGAGGAGGTACAAAGGATCTGAGGTGATCAGGGAAAGGAATTCCCAGATGCTGGAACATCCGATGAAACAACTCATACAAACCAGAAACATTCTCGTCTAACATGTCACGAGAGGGTGCAGCTAAGGAAGAGGGCTGATCAGATGATGGAATGGTGGATGACGAAGGAGCAGAAGTAGATTGCCTCTTTTTAGATGCCGACTGCAGAGCCGAAGAGGACTTCGACTTCGCAGAAGCATCGAGAAGAGGACCAAGGGGCATATGCTCGTAAGGAGTCAAATCAATCCTAAAGTGACGGAAGACTAAGGTGAGGAGACCTCCATAAGGGATGTGAGAGGAGGCAGTAGTGAACTCGTCCTTGTCCATCCGATCAAGGAGGACTCGGGCCCGGTTCACTGACATACCTAAGAAGATAGCATACATACATCGGAGGATCTCCTGAGAGGACTGATCGGAAGAGCCATATTTCGGCAAGATGTTGGACTTCACCATAAGGTGAACAGCCCAACCCCTAGCCGAGAACATGGAGGCCTTGATTCAAGAAGAAAGGAAGGAGTGGATCACAGTGAACATGCCTTGAAGGACATTCTGATCAAGGACTCCAACATCAGAGATGGAGATGCCAGCAGGAAGGGAGCCAGAGGAGGGGATCCTAAGAATGGTCCCTAGGAGAGTAGGGTCAAGCCGGATACGGGTCCCCTGAACCACTGTGTCTATCTCCCCCGTGTCAATATACTCACCGCGAATGCAGTTGGCATAAAATAATTTGACCAGGAAGGGATAAGCACGTGGGGAGTCGACATGAGAGTATCAAAAGAGATCACCCAAGTGGGTCGACGAGAGAATCTCTGAGAGTCTCTCAGCAGTGAAGGCCTGATATACAATAAACCGCCCACAAATGAGCTTGATCCATAGCATGGCATGGAACTTTGCCAGACAGGCATCGTCTCGGCAAATGGAAGCTAGAGGATCAGCAGGAGGCACAGTAGGATTTTGGCCTTGGGGAGAATCAGGAATATTCTCGGGGTGGGTGTCAGCAGCCACCCGAGTAGGTTCTGCCTCAGCGACAGGCTCATTGATGCTAACACCAATGAGCTTACGTGGACGCTTCACGAGAGGCTCAGTATAGGCTTCTTCGGACTAGGAAAAAGGGGAATAGGAACCCGAAGTGTCGGAGGGAGGATCAGGGTTCTTGGTGCGGGCTTTGTGGGGTCTCTTGGTTTTGACAATAGTCGGCTTAGGGTTCCTAGGGCGTCTAGGAGCAACAGCCTTCCCTTTGATCTTGGGAGCCATTGCACGAATCAAAGGATACAAAAGAACGCACGAAACGAATCGACAAAAGAAAACGATACCTAATCGGTGACGATCGACAGAGAAGGAGTCAATCGAATGATTTGGAAGAGTGATCGGAGACTGGAGCGTCGAATCGACGGAAAAATCGATGGCAACAGTGGAATTCGAAGGAGGAAGACGAGGAAATTAGCATCGGATGAGAGATAAACTATCTGACGAAATCAGCGGCCTTCGAAGTTATAAGAAGGGGTCAAGAGAATCTGGGCCGTTGGATCGAAAAATCGACGGCTCAGATCAAGTTAACGAACCGCCAGAGCAGTTGACAGTCGACCGATGAACGATCTTCAGTCGACTGGAAGAACAGATAGAAATAAGCTTGGGTTGGCAGACAGTCGATTGGTGCGTAATTCACAGTCGCCTGTGGGAGAGACATGGAACTGTAACTTACACGACAGTCGTCTGACAGAGAATCAAAAATATGATGATAAAAACAGAGACCTATGAAGATTTGGACATGCGCCTGATGACCAAATTGCAGTCGCCTGTCACAGAGACAGTCGACCGTAAACTCGTCATCAGTCGCTTGTGCAAAAAATACAGTCTGATGTATGAAGATATAGAGATGGGCAGTCGACTGTCGAAGGAATGACAGTCGTTTGTCATGTTCCAGAAATGCACAGTGAGGTTAAAATCCAGAGGATAGAGACAACTCACCCTAGGACCTATACTCTAACACAAATCTATTCAAGAAATAAATATCAACATATTATAGATTCGCGTATAAATCTCGTAAATCAATCCAAACAATCGAAATCATCGAAATCTCAAATACATCTCTTAAAACAAATATATGTGAAACATATAATTTATCAAAAGAAGAGAAGTAAAAATGATGATATGAGTTCAAGCATAATATAACATGAAAGTATGAACTCCTACAATTCAGATTCACCCATAATCCCTAATGCTCAACGCAACCTCACAAATGAATCTTCTTTAATAGGTTTAGTGAAGTTGTCGGCGATTTGTTTTTAGGTTTCAATGTACTCTAAGATGATGTCCTTCTTAGCTATATGATCATTAATAAAATGATGTCTCACATCTATGTGTTTGGTACTGGAGTGATGTACCGGATTCTTGGAAAGACAAATAGCACTTTGGTTATCAACCATGATAGTGCATGTATTACAATTGACACCATAGTCCTTGAGAGTGTGTCCCATCCAAATAACTTGTGCACATGCACGACCCACGGCAATATATTCCGCTTCAGTCGTGGATAATAATACCGAGTTCTGTTTCTATGAAAACTAAGAAACTAGGGAATTTCCTAGAAAATGGCAACTGCCACTAGACTCTTCCTATCGGATTTGCATCTGGCAAAGTTGGCATCACTATATGAGATTAACTCATATGTGCCAAACTTAGGGTAAAGTAACCCATAGTCTAGTGAATGATTGAGGTAACGAAAAATTCGTTTAACCGCAATCAAGTGTGACTCTTTAGGTCTAGCTTGATATCTAGCACAAAGGCAAACAGAAAACATAATATCGGGCCTACTAGCGGTTAAGTAAAGTAAGCTACCGATTATACCTCGATATAGAGGAACGTCTATATCTTTTCCGTTATCATCCTTGTGTAGATGGGTTGTTGTATTCATGTGAGTCCTTTTGCTTAAAGTCGATTCCATCCCGAATCGCTTGATAAGCTCCCAGGTGTACTTTGTTTGATGAATGAAAGTCCCAACCTTTATTTGCCGAATTTGTAGTCCAAGGAAGTAGTTGAGCTCACTCATATGGCTCGTTTCGAATTCATCCTTTATAGACTTAGAAAATTCTTGGCAAAAATTAAAGTTAGTAAAACCAAATATAATATCGTTTACATAAACTTGAATTAATATGATGTCACTTTCATAATCTTTAATGAAAAGAGTTGAATCAACTTCACCCATTTTAAAACCTAAATCCAAAAGAAAGGTTTTGAGTCGATCATACCAAGCTCTAGGAGCTTGTCTCAACTCATATAACGTTTTCTTAAGTTTTAAAACATGGTTTGGAAATTTTTCATGGATGAAACCAGGTGGTTGAGAAACATAAACTTTTTCATTAACAATACCATTTAAAAATACACTTTTAACATCCATTTGAAATAACTTAAAATTTTTAAGGGATGCAAAAGATAAAAGCAATATAATAGCTTCTAATCTAGCTACGGGGGCAAAAGATTCTTCGAAATCAATACCTTATTCTTGTCGATAGCCTTGAGCACTAACCTTGCTTTATTCCTTGTGATGCCCTCGTTCTCATCGGTTTTGTTCTTGAAGATCCACTTTGTCCCAATCACTTGGTGACCACTTAGAAGAGGAACGAGCTCCCAAACTTCATTTCTCTCAAATTGCATGAGTTCTTCCATTGCAACTATCCAAGAGCTATCTTCACATGCTTCTTGGATGTTCTTTGGCTCAATGGTAGAGACGAATGCGTAGTGAGAGAATTCATCAATTCTTGACCTTGTTCGAACACCCACACCAATGTCTCCAATAATTTGGTCATGGGGGTGATGAACGATTGGGTAAGCTTTGGAAATCCCTGCATCACTTGGAACATCTTCAACAATCTCATTAGTATTGTTAGTCTCAATAATAGAATCATTAGTTTTGACATTACTAAGTGAATCACATAAAACATCTACACTATCAACATGAGGAAAATCAAAATCTTCATAAAATGATACGTGTAGTGATTCCTCGATCGTTGAACATGTTTTGTTGTATATCCGGTAGGGTTTGTTGTGTGTGGAATATCCAACAAAAATTCCTTTATCGGATCTTGGCTCAAATTTATCTAAGTTACCAAAGGTGTTCTTGATAAAACATTTTGAACCAAAAACACGAAAATATTTAACTTGTGGCTTTTTGTCATAAAATAACTCAAAACAAGTTTTGTTCGTTCCGGGTCTCACTAGGATTCTATTAAGCACATAACATGCAGTGTGCACCGTCTCTGCCCAAAATTGTAGTCCAAGATGACTATCATGGAGCACGGTACGGGCACACTCAATTAGAGTCCTATTTTTTCTCTCTACGACACTATTTTGTGGTGGTGCGCAAGGAAAAGAAAAGTTATGAGTAATCCCGGTGTTATCACAAAACTTTGTAAAAGACTCATTCTCAAATTCTCCTCCATGATCACTATGAATAGTGATAATGGTGGATCCAAAGAAATTTTGAATTTTCTTTGCAAATATGGTAAACTCTTCAAAGGCTTCATTCTTATTGGTTAAAAATGAAACCCAAGTAAATCTAGAGAAGTCGTCAATGACAACTAATCCATACAGAGCATTACCTAAAGAGGCGGTTCTAGTTGGCTTAAACAAATCTAGATGAAGTAATTCTAGGGGCATCTTAGAAGTTATGCCTTCTTTAAGTTTGAAAAATGATTTACTAAGTTTACCTCTTTGACATGAATCACAAAAGTTTTTCTTACTAAAAGCAATTTTTGGAAAACCTTTTACTAGATCATGCTTAGCTAACTTATATAAGTGCTTAAAATGAACATGACCAAAACGACGATACCATAATAGTTGTTCATTTGTATTAGCAACTAAGCAATGTTATATGGTTTTAGGCAAGCTCAAATAATAAATATTTTTACGCTTAATACCGGTAAATAAAACATGTGAATCAAAATCTACAATTTTACAGATACCCTCGCCAAAGTTAACCTTGTAACCTTTGTTACAAAGTTGACTAATGGAGATAAGGTTATGACATAAACAACTAACTAAATACACATTTGTAATAAGTGGCTTGGAAGGATTACCGACTTTGCATACTCCAATGATGGTTCCCTTTTATTACCTCCAAAAGTGACCGTTGCACTATCCTTGATGCTAATCACTTCGGAGAGCAATGTGGGATCTCCCGTCATGTTTTTGGAGCAACCACTATCGAGTATCCATCCTTTCCTTTTAGAGCAAATATGACCTTTATTGCTATCTTTCTTTTTCTTGGGTACCTACATAATATACCATAAGCTCGTGGTACCCAATTTTTGTTAGGTCCAAGGGGATTAGCCTTTGGAAGCCAAGTCCAATTGGACTTCCGCTTCCCAACATAGTTACAACTATTTATTACATCATTAAAATAGGAATCGACATAAGCATTCCTATCATTTAAGCTAGTGTTCTTAGGACCGCAAATTATGTATGTTTTGGGTGCCCTTTTCCTAGTTGCATGCACAATTGATTGATTTCTATGTGGTGCATGCTTCCTAGGGACATGAGTTCTAGCATATGAAGATGGAGGTGGATAGACATTCGACATATATGGGTTGTATGCAAACTTAGGAACATGCATGTTATGTGAAACATTTGGATCTTGCATAACATGAGGTGGATGTGCATACATGGAAGAATGATGCGTATGAGCATATGAGCATGTAGGGGCACATGCATGAGTATTTCTCATGTGTGGGTTTGCACGTGTCCGTGGGTGTGGAGCATAAAAAGTGTCATGCGTGTCCATGTGTGAAGTAGGAGATTTCCTACGTGGATGAAGGTTGGTGTACATACAAGCTTGGCATCTCTTTTGGTTTCCACCCTTAGTGGGGTTCTTGCCAAAAGGAAGAGATTGTGAAGGTGTGGCCTTCTTGGTATGTTTGCTACCAATAGTGTTTTTGACACCTCTTGTAGATGCACCGGAGGATGGCCTCACAAAATCTATAGTAACACCACTATAGGAGATGCGAGCATTGGATGCATTTGCTTCCACATAACCAAGTCTAACACGATGTGTGGCCGGAAATTGGTTTGCGAGCAACTCATCCAATTGTCTTTTCCCTTTGTTAAATCTAATAATAACTCGGGAGTACATGAGGTCATATTTCTCCTTAAGAGAAGAAATATTGGTATCCAAGGTTGACACCCGTGTTTTAAGCTCGTGCACTTGAGTTTTAAGAGAATCATTCTCTATACCCAATTGTGTGTTTTATGAAGTTAATTCACTATCATCCTTAGGATACGTTTGATCTAGTTGAGATTTGAGGGAATTCACCTCATTTCTCAATATGTCATTTTGAGAAATCAAAGAGGCTTTCTCAAGTGTTGGTATATCAACAATGGTGTCATTGTTGATAATGCATGCTATGGATGGTTTGCTAACATTTAATTTCTTTAAACTAGTATATCTAAGCATGAGAGATTGATACTTAGAAAATAGTTCTTCGTTAGCTATATGTAGTTCATCCATTGTTACTTCGGGTTCTTCCATGTTGCTATCACTCTCATCGGAGAGCGGATCTTCTCGGGCCATAAAACACATATGGACGCTTTCACCCTTTTCATCCTCGGATTCGCTTGAGGAATCTCCGCTTGAATCATCAAACGTACCGACAAGTCCTTTCTTCTTATCCTTCTTGTATTTGTCGGACTTGTGGTACTTTGGAGCTTTCCACTTTTCTTTGTTTCGGAGCATTGAGCAATCCTTCTTGATGTGCCCTGGCTTGTTACACTTAAAACAAAGAGATGAAGAGTTATTAGTGGAATCAAATTTATTCTTGGAGGGAAATTTACCTTTGCGAAAGAAGCGTTGGAACTTCTTCGCCATATGAGCTATTTTCTCCAAGTCCATCTCTTTCTCTGATTCTTCACTGTCTGAGGATGAAGAATTAGCCTTGAATGCTAATGCTTTCTTCTTGGCCTCTGTTGGGTTCATCATAGCTCGAATCTTCAATCGGTTCTTCCGTCTTACTTCGTAAGTCATGAGAGTACCGATGAGATTTACCACACTGTAGTTCTTCATGTCGTTGACCTCCTCGAAGGCGATAACTCTTCTTTCCCATTTGGAGGTCATTCCCATTATAATCTTTCTCACCTTATCTTGTTGGGAGTAGACTTGCCCAAGAGCTTCCAGTTCATTGGTGATGTCAATGAACCGTTCATACATCGTTGCTATGCTCTCATTTTCCTGTAAGTGAAACATATCGAAATTTTATACAGCTACATATAGTTTAGAAAATTTTACCTTATTTGTTCCATCGTAAGTAAAGACTAGATGGTTCCAAATTTGATATGCACTCTTACATGTGCATATCTTGTTCAACTCATTCGGATCCAACGCACAATAAAGAGCGTTCATTGCCTTGGCGTTGTTGACTTCGGCAGACTTCTCGGATGACGTCCATTTGTCAAAATCCTCTTCGGAGGGTTCGACGTATTCCTTGTGGAGGGTTCTCCAAAGAGAAGCAATCCTCAGAAAAGTCTCCATCCGGCATGTCCAATAGCCGAAATTCGTGCCATTGAAACGCGGAGGACGAACCGTTGATTGTCCTTCGAAGACGGTGGACGCACCATCACGGTCGTGATTGTTGTATGAAGTCGGTGGAGGAACGTTGTTGGATGCCATGGCTATAAATCAACGCTTTGATACCAATTGTAAGGTCCCTGGCTATGAGAAAAACACTAAAAGGGGGTTGAATAGTGTTTATACAATTTAAAATGATAATTATACCAAATTAAATTCCTAACTAACAAATAATGCGGAATGAAAATAAACCCTAAAATGAAACAATGCAAACACAATGATGTTTCAAGGGTTCAGATTGCCCAAGTCAACTCCCGACTTGTTTCCGGTAATCCTACGTCACTTCCATCCGGATATCATCGTATACTCAAGTTAAAACCCTAACTTGAGGTTTCGTTTAAACCTGTAACGGCCGGTAATTTTTAGGTATGTTTAATTGCGTATGTGTTTGTAATTTTACGTCCGATTGTCCGAATGTTTTTATCCGTAGAGTCGACGCGAGCGCGTCTAAATTTTTCACCGTAGTTTAATAGTTAATATAGTTGTTTTAATTTACTAATTACCTTAACTAAGTTATTTTACTAATTTCAAATTACGATTACTAAATTATTTTACCAATTATCGATAATTACTTTGGTTAATTATTAGTTACTTAATTAGTTACTTAATTAGCTACTTAATTAGTTAATCCCCCTCCCACGTTTTTCACATCTCAGCCAGATGCATTCCCCTAAAAAAATTTTAGTCTACCTTCATTAATACTAGGTTTGAATGTTAAACGTTTCGTTTAACACGACTCTTCCTTCTTAATTGAAACCTAACCCTTGACTAAATTTCCCCCGATTAATGAGCCCTGTCCCCTGCCTCTTCCTACTTCAAGGATCACCCCGCAACTTCATCAGCATCTCCCTTCTCCCGTTAATCAATCATCCATCCCAAATCCAACACAACAACAACACATTCACATCATCATCCCCTCCTCCTTCATCCCAAAAACAAATCATCACCAAACCAAAAGCTCAAAACTGAAATAAAAAACATAGAAATCTGAGATCTGAAACAAAACTCAGATCTGAAAACAAACTTTCAGATTCAAATCATCACTCTCCCCTCTCCTCCACGCAAGGACAACCGGCCTTCCCCGCCCCCTCGCGCCTCCGTCCAAGCCGCCCCGCCCCCGGCCTTGCGCCACCGCCCCCGGCCTTGCGCCGCCGCCCCCGACCTTGCGCCGCCCGAGCCCCCTCCTCGCGCCGCCCGAGCCCCGCGCCGCGCCGCCCGTTGGCCGCCGCCCCTGCTGCAAACGAAAAGAAAAAGAAGAAGAAGAAGAAGAAGAAGAAGAAGAAGAAGGGAACGAAGACAGAGAAGGGGAGACAGGGTAAGTATTAAGAGTGTTATTCATTTAATATGAAGTAGTGTTAGGTAATAAAGTCAGTATCCCATGTTAGTAAAGTAATAATAAAGTTAAGTTAAGATATATGTAATATGTGAGCTTAGGTTAGCTATAATAATTTAAGTTTAAGATATTTGTTATTAATATATTTAAACTTCTTACACAATTCATGCACAATTTATGATACGTTTAAGTTATGATTTTTTACAATAAAAGTTATTCCATAAAGTTTTTTTAAGTTATTATTATTAAATAAAGTTAAGTTAACTTAGTTATACTAGCTTGGTGTAGCTACTAACTTGTCATGTAACATATGTGAACCAGGTACACCGACCGCCTTTCAAAACGCGCCTTTCACTACCGGGCGAAACGGTAACTCATCGTACCCTAGCTATGGGGTTTTAAAAACAATATTGATGCATGCCAAAATTAGTTTCTTTTATTAGCAAAGTGTTTCACTGGAACAGTTAGCTAAACTTGATAAATTGCACCGTACCGTAAATTGAATTGGACTCTATGACATGCTTAACCGTTAACCGAAAGATATAATTGGAAAAGTAAGAATGGTGATTGACTTGTAAATTGTAAGTACGGTAACCTGCATACACACACTGGGTTTTTGGGGTAACTTATAATGGCGAGGGTACGGGAGCGACTAGTCCAGACTTTGTTGTCACTGTGCGGGTTCTAGCAACCCATAACAGTGCCGGTGACAACCATCACAGATCACAGATCACAGATTATTGCACAGTACTCAGAGAATTGGTTCGCCCGGGTAGCACCCGCGGCAAGAATTGGCCTCTCGGTTGCTTATTGTACCCCGCATTATAAGTCACGTAGGCTCAGGCACAACTAAAAGTCTCGTAACTGGTCATTTTAAATATTGTTATTGCTGAAGGAAGTAGACAGCTATGTTACTTTTCTGCTCTATTGCTCGCACTTTACTTTTTAGTTTTCCATGTTAGTTTTGCCATGCTCATTTATTGTTTTAAATAACATGCTAAAGATACTTTGAGTTACGTTTGATCCTGGCGACCCTTCTTTTTGTGGTGGTCTCGTCAGATACAGCACAGGTTGAGGAAGTTGCAGCAGGAACTGCAGACGCTGAGTTTACTGTAGAATTTGACCAGGAGGACGCTGGTTACTAAGTGTGAGTGTGAGTGTGTTTTTATTATATGTATCAGAGTGGCTTGCTTGATGTGTATTTGTATTCTCGAGTTGTATTTCTCGAGTTGTATTTCCTTTCATGTACGCTGCTGGTTTGTAATAAGGTTTACACCACTTTCATGTATGAGTATTTTGGCGCATTTCTGCAACAGAGCCTGTATTGATCTCATCGGTGCCTAGCAGGACTTATGCATTTCCAAACAGTAACGGGCCCCAATAGCGGGTCGTTACCGGTTTGGTGGCCCATGCAGGTCCGCGCTACATACCACATGAGCAGTACAGGAAGTTCAGAATGTGCCGTATAAAATACTCAATGAAACTGATCAAACCTTATGAAACGCAGGAAAGCAATGGAAAGGAACACTTCTGGAAGCGAGGACAGTGCGTTTGGATCTGGGATCAATCACCTGAATGGGGGTCCCAACCAAAATGATGCTGGCAATGGAGCTAACACCGGTCCGAACGCGACAGCATTTCCGACCGCACCATTGTCTGCAGAAGATTGCATGCGGGGCATGTATGCCCTTCATCAGCAGCTTGGACAGGCTTTGGAGCAGGCTTTGCGCAGAGAACAGAAAGCTGACCCGAGTGTATCACTTTCGAGGGATGAACCCGAAGACTTTCGCTGGGACCGAGAATCATCTCCAAGCGGAAGAATGGCTCAAGAGAATCACTGATGATCTGAGAGCATCTCAGATTCGAGAAGAAGCCTGGGTGGCTACCGCCAAAAGGCAATTAACTGATGGAGCTCGAGATTGGTGGCAGGCGGTAGAAGACCGCTTGGGATTGCCAATTTCATGGGATGTCTTCACCAAAACATTCAATGCTCAGTACTTTCCCCCACAGGCAAAGATCCTGATGAGGAAGAAGTTCATTAACCTAAAGCAGGGTTCGATGACCGTGGATCAGTATGACGCTGAGTTCTCCAGGCTCAGCAGGTTTGCCCCGGAGATGGTTGTAGATCCATTGACTCGAGCCCAGCAGTTCCAGCAGTGGCTCAACATTGAGATTCGGAGGATGATGGTCGGTGCTAGTCCGACCACACATGCTGAAGTTTTAGCCATTGCTCGGAACCATGAGATGGTTGAATTAGAAGCAGAGGAAGAGCGAAGGCTGACAGCACCTGCGAGGCCCACACCGACCCAAGCCGGGCCAAGCAGACGGTCCCAGATACATCGCCCTATTCAGCAGGTTCAGTTTAAGAAACCAGGACCACAGCAGCAGGCACTCCCGGTCTGCCACTTTTGCGGAAAATCTGGACACATCAAATCCGAGTGTCGAGGATTTTTAGGCCTTTGTTTGGTTTGTGGAGACCCTGGACACGTGGCTATGAATTGCCCACATCATAAACCACGTGCTCCAGCTCCGGTTCCAGTTCCAGCTCCAGCTCCTCGTGCTGACCCGACTGGGAACGCCCCACATCGTCCACCTCTACCTCCACATCAGAGGGTGTTCCAGCAGGCGAGACAGCAACCACCACCGAAACGCCAGGCTTACACCATGACTGTCGAAGAGGCCGAGGCCACCGGTGAAGTGATCACATGTATATTTCTTGCATAGTTCGTAACGCATTTCTTTCATTAGCATTGGTTGCTTAGATTAGTGTTTGAACCTAGGTGTCGTGCTAGTAGCTGGGCAACCTGTCCTCTCCTTGTTCGACTCAGGAGCATCACACTGCTTTCTGGCGAGTCGATTCGTTCGCACCCACACTATTCCTGTCAAACCTTTAGCATCCGGTTGGAACGTCAACACAGGTGGCGGAGTGATAAAGACGACCCGTGGGTATCCACAATGCCCAGTGATTATTTGTGGGCGAGCGTTATTTGCTGACTTTATGATGATAGACATACCGAACTTTGATGCTGTATTCGGGATGGACTGGTTGGGGACTTTCCATGCCACCATCGACTGTAGTCGAAGGAGGGTAGTCTTCGAGATTCCTGATCATCCAAAGTTCGAGTTCATTAGTGGAAGCAGATCGGTAGGTCCAGTGGAGTACCGAGCCAAATCGACCGAAGCAATAGCAGCCGCTATGGAAGCTGAGCCTGAGATACCAGAAGTGGTTCGAGAGTTCTTGGATGTGTTTCCAGACGACCTTACAGGTTTACCTCCGGATCGCACTCTCAAATTTGCCATAGAACTAATGCCAGGAGCTCAACCAATATCTAAGACACCGTATCGTCTAGCACCATCTGAGCTAGAAGAATTGTGGGTCCAGCTAGATGAGCTTCTAAAGAAGGGATGGATACGACCCAGTGTATCTCCCTAGGGATCTCCTATATTGCTGGTAAAGAAGAAAGATGGATCCCTTCGTATGTGTGTTGACTATCGTGAGCTGAACAAAGTCACCGTGAAGAACACGTACCCTCTACCGCGCATCGACGATCTTTTCGACCAGCTCGGTGGGTCAAGCATCTATTCGAAGCTGGATCTGAGGACAGGGTACCATCAAAGTGAAGGTGAAAGACGAAGATATTCCCAAGACTGCATTCAGGATCAGATACGGACATTATGAGTACTTAGTAATGCCGTTTGGTGTAACCAATGCACCCGCGGTATTTATGAGCCTCATGAACCAAGTATTGTATGATACTTGGACAAGTTCGTAGTAGTCTACATCGACGACATTCTCATTTACTCGAAGAATGCAGTGGAGCATGCTGAGCATCTCAGGAAGGTTCTCGAGACCCTGAGAAGACACCAGCTTTATGCCAAACTTAGCAAATGCGAGTTCTGGCTGAACAAGGTGGCGTTTCTAGGCCACATAGTGTCCGGAGAAGGAATTGTTGTTGATCCTGAAAAAGTAGCCGCTGTTCAAAACTGACCAATTCCCCGAACGGTGACTGAGATTCGAAGTTTCTTGGGACTTGCTGGCTACTACCGGAGGTTTATCAAAGACTTCTCAAAGATCACAGGAGCCTTGACGCGATTGACGAGAAAGGATGTGGTGTTTGTTTGGTCAAAAGCATGTGAGGATGCTTTCCAGGAGCTGAAGAAGAGGTTGACGACTGCACCCATCTTGATCATTCCAGACCGATCAGGAGGATTTGAAGTCTTCTGTGATGCATCTGGTAAAGGACTTGGATGCGTGTTACATCAGCACGGTCGAGTCATAGCATATGCATCCAGGCAGTTGAAGATCCATGAGAAGAACTACCCCACTCATGATCTTGAGTTGGCGGCAGTAATTTTTGCATTAAAGATTTGGAGACATTTCCTATTGGGAGAGCATATGAAGGTGTACTCGGATCATAAGAGTCTGAAGTATCTCTTCACTCAGAAGGAGCTCAACATGCGTCAGAGACGATGGATAGAGCTCATGGCGGATTATGACATTGACCTTCAGTACCATCCTGGGAAAGTCAACGTCGTACCTGATGCATTGAGTCGTCTACCAGCAGTGATGACCCTTACGACTCGGTGGAGATTGCAGCAAGAGATACGGGACATGGGTATAGAAGTGATTCTACCAAGGATGACTGCATCTTTGATGGGCATGCATATCCAGTCGACCTTGGTAGAGAGGATCAAGAATGCTCAGATGGATGATGAGAAGCTGCGGAAGATCAAAGATCTGGTGATAGCAGGCCAGAGGCCAGAGTTTAAGATTCATGCAGATGGATCCTTAAGGTTTGGAGATAGGATCTGTGTACCGGCTGGCGCCATCAGAGAGGAGCTATTGGAGGAAGCTCACAGTTCTCCATACTCCATACATCCTGGAGGTACCAAGATGTACCAGGATCTGCGACAGCATTACTGGTGGCATGGCATGAAGAGAAGCGTCGCACGGAGCGTAGCGAAGTGTATTGTGTGCCAACAGGTGAAGGCTGAACACCAGAGGACTGCTGGCTTGTTGCAGCCATTGCCCATTCCGGAGTGGAAATGGCAGCACATCACGATGGACTTTGTGACTGGACTACCCAAGAGTACAAAGCAGAATGACGCTATCTGGGTGATCGTAGACCGATTGACCAAGACATCGCACTTCATTCCTTTCCGAGTGGGCCAGTCTACAGAAGTTTTGGCCAAGAAGTACATGAATGAGATTGTGAAGCTGCATGGAGTTCCTATTAGCATTGTCTCAGACAGAGACACCAGATTCACTTCTCATTTCTGGAGGAGCCTACAGGAAAGCTTGGGAACTCACTTGAGTTTTAGTACGGCTTACCATCCGCAGACAGATGGTCAGTCAGAGCGTACTATTCAGATACTTGAAGACATGCTGCAGGCATGTAGGCTGGACTTCAAGGGATCATGGGAAGACCATCTCCATTTGGTGGAGTTTGCATACAACAACAGCTATCAGTCTAGCATCGGTATGGCGCCTTTTGCGGCACTGTATGGGAGGAAGTGCCGATCCCCATTGAGCTGGGATGATGTAGGAGATCGAGAGTTGGTTGGTCCTGAGCTAATCACAGAAGCAGTGGATTTGGTTCGGACTATCAGAGAAAAGCTGCAGCTGGCCCAGGACAGGTACAAGCATTGGGCGGATGCGAAACGTCGACATCTAGAGTTTCAGCCCGGAGACCATGTTTTTCTAAAGATTTCGCCCAACCGAGGGATGATTCGTTTTGGGCGGAGAGGAAAGCTTAGTCCTCGATTCATTGGACCTTTCGATATTTTGGAGCGGGTAGGAGAAGCCCCCTGCCTTAGAGGGAGTGCACAATGTGTTCCACATCTCGCAGTTGCGTCGCTATGTGAGCGACCCTAGTCATGTCGTGGACTACTCGGAGATCGCAGTTCGTCCAGACTTGACGTATGAGCAGCAACCAGTGGAGATCCTAGATCGACGTCAGAAGGTCTTCAGGAACAGGACTATTGATCTAGTCAGGGTGATGTGGCGTCGCGACTCACCTGGTGAATCTACCTGGGAGCGAAAGGATGAGATGCGAGAACGTTATCCCTACCTTTTCCATGCCCTGTAGAGAATTCCGAGGACGGAATTATTCTAAGGAGGGTAGGATGTAACGGCCGGTAATTTTTAGGTATGTTTAATTGCGTGTGTGTTTGTAATTTTACGTCCGATTGTCCGAATGTTTTTATCCGTAGAGTCGACGCGAGCGCGTCTAAATTTTTCACCGTAGTTTAATAGTTAATATAGTTGTTTTAATTTACTAATTACCTTAGCTAAGTTATTTTACTAATTTCAAATTACGATTACTAAATTATTTTACCAATTATCGATAATTACTTTGGTTAATTATTAGTTACTTAATTAGTTACTTAATTAGCTACTTAATTAGTTAATCCCCCTCCCACGTTTTTCACATCTCAGCCAGATGCATTCCCCTAAAAAAATTTTAGTCTACCTTCATTAATACTAGGTTTGAATGTTAAACGTTTCGTTTAACACGACTCTTCCTTCTTAATTGAAACCTAACCCTTGACTAAATTTCCCCCGATTAATGAGCCCTGTCCCCTGCCTCTTCCTACTTCAAGGATCACCCCGCAACTTCATCAGCATCTCCCTTCTCCCGTTAATCAATCATCCATCCCAAATCCAACACAACAACAACACATTCACATCATCATCCCCTCCTCCTTCATCCCAGAAACAAATCATCACCAAACCAAAAGCTCAAAACTGAAATAAAAAACATAGAAATCTGAGATCTGAAACAAAACTCAGATCTGAAAACAAACTTTCAGATTCAAATCATCACTCTCCCCTCTCCTCCACGCAAGGACAACCGGCCTTCCCCCGCCCCCTCGCGCCTCCGTCCAAGCCGCCCCGCCCCCGGCCTTGCGCCACCACCCCCGGCCTTGCGCCGCCGCCCCCGACCTTGCGCCGCCCGAGCCCCCTCCTCGCGCCGCCCGAGCCCCGCGCCGCGCCGCCCGTTGGCCGCCGCCCCTGCTGCAAACGAAAAGCAAAAAAAGAAGAAGAAGAAGAAGAAGAAGAAGGGAACGACGACAGAGAAGGGGAGACAGGGTAAGTATTAAGAGTGTTATTCATTTAATATGAAGTAGTGTTAGGTAATAAAGTCAGTATCCCATGTTAGTAAAGTAATAATAAAGTTAAGTTAAGATATATGTAATATGTGAGCTTAGGTTAGCTATAATAATTTAAGTTTAAGATATTTGTTATTAATATATTTAAACTTCTTACACAATTCATGCACAATTTATGATACGTTTAAGTTATGATTTTTTTACAATAAAAGTTATTCCATAAAGTTTTTTTAAGTTATTATTATTAAATAAAGTTAAGTTAACTTAGTCATACTAGCTTGGTGTAGCTACTAACTTGTCATGTAACATATGTGAACCAGGTACACCGACCGCCTTTCAAAACGCGCCTTTCACTACCGGGCGAAACGGTAACTCATCGTACCCTAGCTATGGGGTTTTAAAAACAATATTGATGCATGCCAAAATTAGTTTCTTTTATTAGCAAAGTGTTTCACTGGAACAGTTAGCTAAACTTGATAAATTGCACCGTACCGTAAATTGAATTGGACTCTATGACATGCTTAACCGTTAACCGAAAGATGTAATTGGAAAAGTAAGAATGGTGATTGACTCGTAAATTGTAAGTACGGTAACCTACATACACACACTGGGTTTTTGGGGTAACTTATAATGGCGAGGGTACGGGAGCGACTAGTCCAGACTTTGTTGTCACTGTGCGGGTTCTAGCAACCCATAACAGTGCCGGTGACAACCATCACAGATCACAGATCACAGATTATTGCACAGTACTCAGAGAATTGGTTCGCCCGGGTAGCACCCGCGGCAAGAATTGGCCTCTTGGTTGCTTATTGTACCCCGCATTATAAGTCACGTAGGCTCAGGCACAACTAAAAGTCTCGTAACTGGTCATTTTAAATATTGTTATTGCTGAAGGAAGTAGACAGCTATGTTACTTTTCTGCTCTATTGCTCGCACTTTACTTTTTAGTTTTCCATGTTAGTTTTGCCATGCTCATTTATTGTTTTAAATAACATGCTAAAGATACTTTGAGTTACGTCTGATCCTGGCGACCTTTCTTTTTGTGGTGGTCTCGCCAGATACAGCACATGTTGAGGAAGTTGCAGCAGGAACTGCAGACGCTGAGTTTGCTGTAGAATTTGACCAGGAGGACGCTGGTTACTAAGTGTGAGTGTGAGTGTGTTTTTATTATATGTATCAGAGTGGCTTGCTTGGTGTGTATTTGTATTCTCGAGTTGTATTTCTCGAGTTGTATTTCCTTTCATGTACGTTGCTGGTTTGTAATAAGGTTTACACCACTTTCATGTATGAGTATTTTGGCGCATTTCTGCAACAGAGCCTGTATTGATCTCATCGGTGCCTAGCAGGACTTGTGCATTTCCAAACAGTAACGGGCCCCAATAGCGGGTCGTTACAAAACCCATTTGTAGCAACCCTACAAATGAAATCGAAGTACACTCGATGTCTTTGACTCCCACAATTTGGGAGCAAGCAAAACACTCCCACAAACCGAGAGTTAATCTAATAACGAAAGTTATGAAATATTGAAATGACAACACTTGCAATCACATATGCCTTGAAGTAGAACTTGAATGAGCAAGTGTGTTGTGTGCTGATGTCTCGTGGAAGAGAGGAAAGCCCTTTCTCTTGTCACCACCAATTGCCTAGAAGATATCTATTTGATTCTAGGTTGGAGAGCAAGAGAGTAAAAGTTTGGATTTCTAGGGCTTTAGGATTTGAGAGCTTGAGAAGCTTGAAGATGAAAGCTTAGGGTTTCAATAGATGAGTTAGTAACATGTCAATGGAACAGTAGAGGATGCCTTTATAGGTTTCTCAAATCCCTCAAACAGAATCCCCAAAAACCCCTTTGAAATCAGTAGAGAAAAAGCCAACGGATAGAATTTACATACGCGACAGTCGACTGTTGAGCAAAACATAGTCGACTGTTGCACTGTGTCAGAGGGTAGGTGAGAATTCAAACGGTAACTCACCACGTGGACAGTCGACTGATGAAGAGAAGACAGTCGACTGTAAATCCAACAGGCGACTGTAAATCCTTCTACAGGCGACTGGCCGCAATAAGAGTAAGCTGAGAAAATCTCAGAAAATATTGGGAAGATATGACATACGACTGATGTGGAATACACAGGTGCCTGTGCCATGAGCAGGTGACTGTGAAACCAACATCAGTCGACTGTCACAAACCCTGATATTTTCCAGAGAGTAGAGTCTGCAGCGAAGTTTAAGGACGGACGACTGTTGAAGCATTGACAGTCGACTGTTCCATGGACATGCGACTGTAAATTCAACATCAGTCGACTGGCACTTAAACTTGAAATAAACCAGAGAGCAGATTCTGCAGAGGATTCATGGACAGGTGACTGTTGAAGCATTGACAGATGACTGTGTCTTGGACATGCGACTGTAAATACAACATCAGTCGACTGGCCAGAAGAAAGGGAAAAATGATCTTTAGGCTGAAGATAGACATGCGACTGATTAACAAATCACAGTCGACTGTCTCTTGGACATGCGCCTGTAAAATGTACACCAGTCGCATGAAAGAGTTAAAGTTTAGAAAGACCAAAAATCAATTGGTTAAGTATGTGCATAACAGGCGACTGTAGAACGAATCACAGTCGACTGTTTTTAGACAGGCGATTGTTGAAATCACAACATGCACATTCTTGAGAAACATGAATTGGAGTCTAAGGAAAGAGATCTAATGATTTCCGAGGACTGAGATGAAGATGTGTGTGTGCTCCATCATAGTTCTACTTCTAAGCCACATACTAGAAGAGAAAAAGAAGATTACATTTTGTAGAACACTCTCTTATATTCAAAGTATGAGCTTGAAGTCTTCTAGGAGCTTCAATCACCATCTTTGATCATCCAATCCACTTTTCTTGCTTTCATTGAACTTTGAGTGACATCCATTGCTAATTGATTTTTATGATATGCTTAGACAATGGATTAACTGCAAATAGGGGATTAGTCACAAGTATTTATGTTTGCTCATCATTAACACAAAGTAGGGAGAAGTCTAATACTCAACAATAACTGCACCTCTAAAGATGAATTAATATCCCGAGATGGACTTCTTGGCATCTTTGTCTCTTCCAGAATCAGCTTCAGAATAATCAAGAACTTTAAGCGAGTTTGCTTAATAAACCAACTCATGATGCACAATACCTTTAAGAGACTACAAAATCATCTAAATGGCTTTCCAATATATTGGATTATGATTACGTTGGTGTATACTAACTAGATTTAATGGGTACGTCAAGTCTTGTCAGTTACATAAAATTGTCTATTTCAAAATTCCAATAGCTTGAGCAAATGAAACACTGATACGATCCGGAATTGAATTTGTGATAAAAATATGATGTTTATGAGAAAGGTGGTATTTTATGAGAAAGTGGGGCTTTTAAGGTGAAAGAGAGGGGATTTGGAAAAAAGATAGGATTTTTATGGATAAAACTGAAATACAAATATAAGTTGGTCACGTTTGAGAGGTGGATTCTAGCTTTAATTTGAGATAAAGGCTAACTCTCCCACTAGATCTAAGGGATCTAACCTATTCTATATTAATTCTTCTTAAAACTCAATATCCCCATATCTAATCTCTCCATTATTTATAATAAGACTCCTATTGAGCCACTATCCTTAAATTACCTAATACACTTGACCTAGGATTTTTATCCTAAATTATAAATCTGTCCTTGCACCTACAAAATTATAGATTTACCAATGTGCTCAAAAATTACAGATTTACCACTCATGGCAATAAACCCTAATCGTAACATTACTTCGTCCCTTAAAACCACATTGTCTTCAAGGTGGTGCATGAAGTGCGTGTGTCACTCCTTTTCGACTGTTGTTGGTGCTTGTCCCCTCCTAGATTAAACAGCTACTCTAGATCTCCATCGTCATCCACGAAGCCCAGATAGACATCATGATAATCGTCCAGCCCAGCCAAAGGTCTTTTGCGACCAAAACATTGATGCTCACGAGGTTGTCCATGTGCAAACCATGCACCTTGGGGCTTTGCAAAAGTGTCGACAAGATATGTCGGCCCTGAAGGACTACGAACATGCCATGACAGACGTGTATGTCAGTGCTTTGCCTTGGTGGGCCTGCAAGGAAGCGGACGGGCTCAGCCGGCCCTGCAGGGTCGCGACAGCGCACTACATGCTAGCAGCGCACTGCAGGACTAGACAGAGCCCTGCAGTGGCTCGGCTAGCCCTGTAGGGGTAGCCAGGGCTGCGATGAGGGAGGACACGTCGCCCTCTGGTTGGTTTTCCGTCGCCTCCTCAGAGTCCTGATCCGCATCTTTGTCGTCGTCGCCAGTCAAATCTGAAGCCGACTTGCCCTTGTAATGTATCTCATTGTCCAACGACGTCGCCTTTGCCCCCAAATCTGAGTTGCTGCTGGCATTGCACAGATCTGAACCGTTGTCTTCGTTCTTCTTTAGATCTAGCTTGGTGGCTTCCTCCTCCGCCACCTTCTCAGCCTTGAGCTCCTAGCTTTCATCCATTCCTTAAAGATTTGACTCATCTTCGAAAAGCTTTCGTTGAACTTTAAGAAGCTTTTGTCGATAGATCTGAAGGACACGAAGGTTTCTTCCATTGATGTCTGGATCGACGCTGTGATACCACTTTGATATGATATGGATCTGCATTTGGGATAAAAATATGATTTTATGAGAAATGTGATTATTATGAGAAATGTATGATTTTTATGTGGGATTTGTAGGGTGAAAAAGAGGGGATTTGGGAAAAGACGGGATTTTTATTAATAAAAATGAAATACAAAGATAAAGTTGGTCACATTCGAGAGGTGGACTGCTCTCGTAGATTTGATTTGAGATAAAGCTCAACTCTCCCACTAGATCTAAAGGATCTAACCTATTCTCTCTCAGTTCTTATCAAAACTCAACATCCCCTCTCTAATCTTCCATTTATTTATAGTAAGACTCTTATTGAGCTGGCACCCCTAAAATTACCATAATACCCATGACCTAGGGTAACCCAAATTATAAATCTGCATCTGGACCCAGAAAATTACAAATTTATCCATGTCTCCAGAAATTACAGATTTGCCACTTATGAGCATAAATCCTAATCATAACGTTATTCTTTTGTCATTTAGGATTTTTTTTTTTCATAATCTCTTTTCCATAACTAATGGTGATGGTACCAGATTGCAATTCTGCATCCTAAACCTTCTAAGTACCATATGCGAATATGTTTTATGATTTAAAGTTGACATTTTAGACGTTTGATTTCTAAGGATCTGTATACTAAGAATATATGATGCATCTCCTATGTGCTTCATTCTAAATTCACTACACAATACTTGATTTGATTTTGTTCAACAATATTATATCATTTCCAACAAGTAAAATATCATACACATCAAGAATAATATTATAAAAGTGTACTCATTTATCAAGCCATCCATATAATTATCCAATTGTTTGCAATTAAGACAAGTTGGATGATATTATTGTGAAATTTGAGATACTATTGTTTAGATAACTGTTTCAAATCATATAAAGATTTCTTTAATTTATATACTTTGTCTCCCTATCTTTCAGCTGGAAATCCTTTAGGTTGATACACACGCACACACATGAAAAGTGAGTGAGTGAGTATATAAATATAAACAAGAGCTACATTAGGGCAAGTGCCAACAAGTAGAACAGATAAGGGAGGGGCTGGGAAGCAATCACCTTACAATATGGCTACCAGGCACTAACCAAGAAAAGAAAATTATAATAGGGAGGCACACAAAAACCGGTCTAAGAAAGCCCCCAGTTCCTAAAAAAGATCGATCTACAGGATCAACATCATTAAGGTCACAAGTAACCATGGCATCCAAAACTTCAGAAGAGATCCTAGCAAGGATGACGCCCTTGGGGCAATCCTGGGAGCAGAAGATCTGATTGTTTCTCTCCCTCCAAATATGTCAAACGGTCACATAGAAGATAAACATGGAGAGCTTACCCCGAAGAGTGGTATTCCCCTTGCTCCAAACCATCGTCTCAGTATGTGAGCATCAACGAGGATGGATTTGGAGCAGGAGGGAAGGCCAATCCGAAACTTGCAGGCCGCCCAGACAAAAGCGCTGTAGTCACAACGGAAGAGGATGTGACGAGTTGTCTTAGGATGAGAGCCACAGAGGGCGCATGGGGACTGGCCCAGGATACCTCGCATGGCCAGCTGATGAGAAGTGGGAAGACGATCGGAGAGGGCACACAAAAGAGTGAGTGAGAACTTGGGAGTATGCCATGTGAACCAAATCAAGAAGCAAGACAGTCAGGGGGAAGCAACTGCGAGTGCTAGCCCAAGCCGACTGGAGAGAACAACCTCCAACCGAAACCCACTCCCAAGACGGTCAGGTTGATTTATATGTGTGTGTGTGTGTATGTATGTATGTTCTTTATATTCTTCGTTGATGAATGCAATTTTAATATCCATTTGTAAAAGTTCTTAGTCAAAACATGCAATAATCGCTAAGATAATTCTAATAGATACAAACTTAGCTACCAGAAAGTAAGTTTCATAATCTATACATATCTTTTGAGTAAAGACTTTTGCAACTAATCGGCCTTAAATATATCAACAGACTTAGATACTTTTTAACACATATTTGCATCTTATGGACTTCCTCTATTTTGATAAGTCGCATAGCTTCTATATATTGTTTCTCTCTATTGAGTTAAGCTTCCTTTTCATAGCATCCATCTATTGATCCGATTCATATGAGTTTATTGCATCCACATAATTCAAGTAATCAGCTTGCTCATTGACGTTAATATCTACCGAGAAACAAGATGGATCACATGAATACAAATAATTATCATCCATTCATGCATGTGTTGTTTTAAATCTTTTGTTGCAACTAAAGCTTGCAAGTTGGACTGGTTCAGTTAGTTGATTTTCTATAGGCATATTTTCATCCAGAGACTCATCTTCCGTAATTGAATGGTTCACTTCATACACTATGTCAAATCATCATTGAGAACATCATCGAAGTCTAGCAAAGGTGATGCATTTACTTGAATTTGTTCTCTTTCCTCTAGATTTTTTCAGAAAAATAGCATTTCTACTTTCAATGATTCCTTTTTTCTTGAAAGAACTTATGTCTTTTAGATTTTTCAGAATATATTATAAATTTACACTTTAATGTTTGGAGATATAGCTTATCTCTAAACTGATATGGAATGAAAATATATGCAATATAACCACATTTCACTAGGTGACTCAAATTGGATTTGTGTCCATTCCAAATCTCATACGCTATGGACTCAACTGATTTTATTGGGATTTTATTCAAAACATAATTAACAATCAATATCATTTCTTTCTAAAATTCTTTGAGAGGCCAGAATGAGACAACATACATCGTACCACTCTTATTTTTGTTCTATTCTTCTGTTTAGCCACATAATTTTTTATAGTGTAAGCCATAGTTGAATGTTTCTTAATAGTTAATACTGTAATGCTCAAATTTTTTTGAGTTAAGTTCCTCACATCTACATTTCCTAGCACCTTGATGTATCTTCCAAGTTTTCTTTCCGCTTCAGCATTGTATCTTTTAAAATATTCAAAGTTTTCATATTTTTTATTCAAAAGATATGCGAAAGTATAATTGGAATGGTCATATATAAACGGTATAAAATATTCGATATTGCCATCTGTCTTTATGCTTAATGGTCTATAATTTATAATGAACTAATTCTAACAGCTTGTTAGCCCTTTAATTTTCTGAAAAGTCATTTTTCTAGTTAAGTAATATTCATAAGGTAATGTTTTTACTCCTGTCAATTCTGATATTAAGTTCATGTTAATTATCGGATCCATGTTTCTATTAATAGGATGTTCTAATCTCATATGGTAGAAATCATAATTACATAAAAGACACGAGAAATAATGCAAATCAAAACACTTAATACCACCATAAAGACATAATAAATCATGTCCAGGTACAAACTTATACATATCAAAAACCTTTTTATCTTAATGCATAAAACATATCCCTGATGATCATAATGATGTATCCCCAAGGGCCAATCCATATGAACCGATACCTTTCATATCCAAATATGTATTGTTCCCTTTGTAAAATCTCTAAATTTTTTTTAATTCATAGAAATTAGTAATACATTCTTCCATATTTTCTATATATTGGGTCGTTCCTGAGTCAATCCATCATCCACCATCATCAGTTGTTGCAGCATTACATTCAACATTGCTGATGAATTCTTGCTTTTTAGATCCTCCTTGTTACAATGCTGATGAATTCTTGCTTTTTAGATCATCCTTGTTCTAGGCTTTTAGAACAGATCTTATTCTTTACCCGAGAATTGTTAGCTTTGAAATGGACCAAATTTCTACTGATGTAGCAGGATCCGTGAGGTCTTTTCTTATTGTGAGCAAACTGTTAGTTAGGTCCTTTGAAGGACGGCTTTGCAGGTTCAAAGGACTTTCTTGTGCCTTTTGATACTGTGCAACAGTAGCTTCTTGTTGCAAGATTTATATCTAAGCATTTCCTTCTATCTAGTCGATTTTATTCCATTGCTAACTGTGATAGTGAATCAATAACATGCTTAATAGTTCTATGCAACCTTAGGGTTGTGGTAGGCATTCCTAGTGATTGTGGCATGCTATTTAAGATAGTTGTCACATGCAGCTTTTAAGAAATTTCATATCTTGTAGAAGCTAGGTCTTTAATCATAATAATTATCTTATTTACATGTTTGGTGACATTGTCACCTTGTATACGGTTTGAATTATACATATGCATAAAGAGTTATATGTTCACTTTAAAGTGACATTATATATTTTTCCTTATTGAGTGCCACAATTCTTTGACAATACTATAATGTACAATTTTTTTGTTAAAATGTCTTTCATGAACATGCGCATCAGACTTTGATCTTATTGTCATTGAGTTGCTCACTGAGTTGCCACTAATCAACCTCTCTTTTCTGATTGTTAATAGGCAGTGTTCTATATATCGAAACGATATCCGATATATCGACTGCAAGATCGGAAATTAGATATGAGTGATACGATGTAGTGCGATAAATAGCAGTTTCCGATTTTTCGTCGATATCAGCCGCAATATCCGTTGCGAGGCTGATATATCTGCCGATATTTCACTTTGATATATCGGCCGGTTTTTGATTTTTATTATGGTTAGCGGATCTGGTGATGGATTGGGTTTGTAATTCGTTGCTCGACCCGATCCGATACCCGCATATAAATGGACAACGTCGTGAGAGGAAGGGCAAACACCTTGAATTTTCTTTCACTTCGATTTTGATACTCTCCATCTCTTCGGCCGACGGTTTCGTAGCTCTTCCTTTTTCTTTGACCGACGACGCCACTCTACCTCTCTTTTCAACCGACGACGCAGCTCTCTCTCTCCCTCTCTCTTTGACGATTCGATCGACGACACGTCTCTCTTTCTCTCTTCGATTCTCTCTCTTCGACACTCTCAATTCGACCGATAACGCTGCTATCTCTCTTCGACCGACAACGTGGCTCTCTTTATGCAACCTAAGTCCAAAGGTGAGGATTGATCGGCTTCAGTTTCCAGTCTTCCTATAAGACTGATCGGCTCCTTTTTTCAATTTTTTGTTGATGTTTATTTGTTTCAATTTGCAGTAGCCCCTCTTTTATTACTTCAGCCTTCAGTTTGCAGTCGGCACATCAGTGAATTAGTCAACACCTTTTTTATCTCTTCGTCTGTTCGACGCTTTTCCGCTCTTTTGCTATCAAATCTGCAAGTAATTTTAACTGTCAGAAAAATGATATATGATATATGCTACCAAACAATGTTATGTCTTGGTGACATGAATTTTGTGGATAAATATCTTGATGATTATAACATGCTGATTTTTTCCCAACTTTCAGACTTTTAATTGATTTTATAACTCTATTATGATATTATGTTACTGTCGTGGCTCATTTGTTATGATAGCTAATCAAAAATTGACATCCCATGATTCCCATTAATGTAATATGAATACGAGTTTTGTGTAATAGATGTTAAAGTGTTAATTAATTTTGCTTAATAGTTAACGACGTAGTTATGTTATTACAACGATATCATACTTAATTAATGTAATATGAAATCATATTTTGTATGTGTCGTACTCTCTTGGTTCGTGACTACTTTAAAAAAATTTCACCGAGTAAATGACCAACATTCACGTTTAATGAGATAAGTATACATATTTAAGTTTCTATAGTTTATATCTTCTTAGATACACATATGCTTGCATGTGACATCATTTTTAGCCTCCAATATGACACTTCGATATTTAATCACTATCCCTGATATATCTCCGATATCTGCAATCCGATATTAAATTTTTTAAGCCGATATGCGACCGATATCCGATATTTAGAACATTGTTAATATGATTGCCAATGAGAGCTGGAGCAGAAATCTTCATGACACCATCTAAATTGTCATAAATAAGTTTATATTTAGTCTTTCTGTGCCATGTGTTGTAATTGATGTGTTATAATTGGAACTATTGAGGTGTTCTATTTAAACAGCTCAGAAGCAATGAGTTTATTAAGCAGGTAATTTAACACTGTACAATAATAAATATCAATTGATGTTTAAATCAAAGATGACACTATAGTTATTAAATGGTATTAAAATTAAAAAGAAAAGTACTAAAATGTAACTACAATAAACAAAGGATATATATGGCATAGCAACTAAAAGTAAAAAAAATAATATTAGTAATTAATTTATACTAACAAGATCAATGCGATTATTATGAAAATAGTTTACGTTTATTATTATTAATAAATAGAATTTCAATTTTTAAATTGAAAATATAATTTTTGTTTTTTTAATTTCAATTCTTCATCATCAGTTACAATTTTTAAATTCTTATTGAATCAACAATTTAAATCAAATCAACATAAAGGTATAACTAAATGCTACTATTTGTTTTAAGTTGCCCTGACGACATGCAGAAATATGTAACATAAATTTGGGAAATTAGGGCATGAGAGGAGCTAAAGCATAGACTTACGGAAGAAGTTGTCTTAATGTAGATCCGGTGAATCCTTGGATCAAGCTGGATTTCAACAAAATTATATGATATATCCAAAAAATACCTCGTGATCAGATCGACATCAATTTGGGTTTCATTTATTCGGATCGTGGTCGAATTAAGTGGATCTAATCAAATGTTGATGATGGCGTTGGGCGGAGTTGGATGGTGTGGCTGGAGCGATAATGAAGACAAGAGCGAATACAAGAGAGAACGAAATTGGAAAAGCTTGTTGTTGGTGAGAGAACAAGGGGAAGATCATCGTTGTCGAAGTTGATTACATTGAAGTTGGCTGGAGGCGATTGTTTAGGGTTTGGCCATGGCCTGGGGTTTGTTTTTACCGCAAGCACCTTCCTCTGCTCAACCTCGCTCTACTGTAGTAGTCAAAAGAAATATGAATCTCAAGTCTGGAGATACCTTGGGACGCAAACACGAGTGAGATAATAGAGATAAAAAGGTAAGGCTTTTTGTTGGAGTCAAGTTGCAGTTTTGTTGCGCCATTTTGTCAAGCAGATGGCAGGCGTTATCGGCATCTTAGGCGGAGCAAACAATGATGGACCAATGTCTCAGGCAGTGATGGCATGGTCTTCAGATTCTTCGACTTTCAGATGATGCAGAACGGTTGTAGGCGGACGATTGGGCTGCTCCGACAAAGGTATGAGCTCTGATAGTTACGAACAACAAGCAGATTAAGAAGAAAACAAAGAGCAGAAAGAAATCATGGGTTGTTTCTTTTGTGGTGGCTCGTAGACGAATAATAAATCAACGGAAAACTTAAGAGGAGGGTTTTTTGGTGGTGGCACTAAGATAAATAAAAATCAATGGATAAAGAACTTGGGAGTAGAGAGGGTTTTTTGTTGGT
This sequence comes from Scilla litardierei, assembly GCA_030789695.1. Classification (NCBI taxonomy): domain Eukaryota; kingdom Viridiplantae; phylum Streptophyta; class Magnoliopsida; order Asparagales; family Asparagaceae; genus Scilla; species Scilla litardierei. The sequence continues at coordinate 336,108,247 of CM061133.1, forward strand.
GGTGGCACTCGGACCGAAATTTCTCTGTTACCAATGCAGGTTTTAGATCAGAGAGAAAAAATGAGATTGCTTTTAGGGATTTGAAGAACAATGATGAGACCACATTTTAAGAAGAAAAGGACAAATCTGGAAATTTTGAAGTCTTATGGGTATTTTAGTAATTTTTAGTTTTCTAGATATTTTTCGTAAATTTCAGTTTTAGGCTTGTTTTTGTAATTTGATTATTGTCACTTTACTACTTATATGTGGTTAGGGGGATTAGGGAAGGGTCATATTTAATCTTGAGAAAAACTATTTGTGGGAGATCGCGGCTCGTCTTGAATAAAGCTGGGGAGAGCGGTCCACCTCTCGAATGTGGCTAAGAGAGATTAAGTTCCTTTCGAAACAACTCAACTATCTTTTGTATTTTCTTTTATTTTCAGCTTATTATTAATGAAAATAATACATTTCCCCGATATCTCTTCTATAAACCCTAAACATCACAGCTTTCCATTAAAAATCTCATCTTTCCCCAAAACCCTAACTTTCTATATCAAAACGCTAGCGGATCCTATCAATTTGTAGACCAGTCAAGCAAGAAGAAACAGAGTCACCGGCGGGTTGGCATTTCAAGAAGATGACTGAAGTGGAGGTGCATGAGAAGAGACTGAAGTGCTTATGTTTCAAGTGCGATAAGAAGTTTACTCCCGCACATCGACAGGAGTTCGTAAGCTACAAACTTATGATAGTGGATGAGGATGATGAGAATGTAGTGGAGGACGGGGCTGAGGTAACAGAGGACCAGAAGCATCTTCACTTGGAGTAGAATGTCCATGGTTTTCATGCAACACCTTGAGTACAAGTTGGTTTTTCGGGAGTAGAGTAATGATACGACCACATTTTATGAAGAAAATGGCAGATCTAGAAATTTTGTAGTCTTAGAGATATTTTAATAATTTCAGTTTTCTAGGGGATTTTTTGTACTTTGGTTACTTTCAGCTAACTATTTATATGGGGCTAAGGGTTAAGGGATGGGGGTATTGAATCTTGAAAAAAGAAACTATATGTGTGAGATCACGGCTTTTCTTAAGTAGAGCTTGGGAGATTGGTCCACCTCTCAAACTGGCCAAGAGAGAGCGAGTTTCTCTCGAAAGAACTCAACTATCTTTTGCATTTTCTTTTATTTTTATCATATTTATTAATAAAAATTCTACCTTTTCCCATCTCTTTTATAAAACCCTAAAAATCCAAGCTTTCCATTAAAATCCCACATTTTCTAAAAAACCCCAACTTTCTACATCAAAACCCTAGCAGATCAAATCAATTTGGTATCATAAGTTCGATGCATGGCAGCGGCGGAAGCAAAGAAAAGACGGAACTTTTGGAGGAAAGACTCAATGTTAAAGTCATGAATCTGAATAAGTTGATTACCAATTTGAAAGATGGCTTGACCACTTTCAAATCAGAGGTTAGTGCATAGATTGAGGAAGGACGAAAGCGATAGAGGCGATGGAAATAAGGTTGGGGGCTATCTTGCAAACCTTAACGCAACGAATTTCAGATCTAACGGCGGCGAAGAACACAAATTTGATCGGAAATTCAAATTTAAATCCGAAGGCAAAATCTTTAGAAAAGGAGAAGGAAACAACGAACGATTTTGTCGAAGGACTTCTCGAGGACGCTGATTTATACTTCGAAGAGACGACGGACGAAGACATCAAAGGTGACAAGCTGAACCCGCAACACAAGGGGCCCTGTGACCCTATGTAGGGCCTCCAGGCACCTGCGGCCCCATGGCAGGGCCATGCCGCCCTACCGCATGGGCGAGAGTGTCTTGCGGCCTCATCGCAATGCCCTCTAGCCCTGCTGCAGGGCCTCTAGGTCCTCGTGGGCCCCTGGCGGCCCATTAAAGGCCCATCGAGCCCTGGGTGGAGTATCTGGGACACCGTGACGTCCGGGGGCCGCTGAGTCCTCAACAATGATTTTCAGCTGCTTCAAGAACCTTAGGATGACGTGGACGATGCCCAGTAGTGTCGCCAGGGATACAGAGGCCACGACAACCCTTAGCGACTTCCCTTAAGGCCAGACGACGACAAAGATGACTTTTTGGTGGTCTCATGGTCCCGATATGTGGCCGAGAGGAGATGTTGTCCACTTCCAGTCTACGAGGAGTATCCAGAAGAATACGATGATGACTTGGACCAGGAGGCGGATGGTCGAGACTCAGTCTGGGGAGGTGGGGACTGGGATGAATATGGTGACAGACAAATCCCTAAGGAGGGGCTATGGGCAACCCGGGGACCGATGGCAAGACACATACCATCCTCATCATTTCAGGCAGGACGGGGGACGAGCAGATCATGGAATCATGGGGTGGATGGCAGAGTAAGAAAGCTGAAGTTGTCCCTATTTGAGGGAAATGATCCTTATGGCTAGATCTATAAGTCGAAGAGATTCTTTGAAATAACACGTATGACGGAGAGACAGATTGGAGGCAGCCATCGTCTATTTCGAAGGTACTCTCGTGGTTTCTTTGGAGAGAGCAGAGACGACATGTACGCTCATGGAAGGAGCTCACGGTGCAGATAGGTTTCGAGATACCAATGGAGGAAACCTACAGGAGCAGTTGTTGGTCCTCATTCAGGATAGATCAGTTATGGAATATAAAAAGAAGTTTGAGACACTTTCAGTGTGAGCCAGTGGCATATCGTAGGAGACTTTGGTAGGGAACTTCATGAAAGTGTTTAAGCCAAACATTTGTGCCGAGCTCCACTCTTCTGCTAAAGGGATTGATGGAGACGATGGTTGAGCACAACTGGTGGAGGACTGCCTTGCGGAGGAGATGAGGTCTAGGGGGACGTGGAGTTCTATTTGCAGCCAGCCAGCGAAATGAGGACATAAGGTATCAGTTTGGGTAGATCAGTCTAGTAAGGAGAAACACGGTGAGTCACAGACGGGTTGGCAATTCAAAAAGATGACTGAGGTAGCAGTGCAGGATAAGAGACTGAATGTGTTGTGTTTCAAGTGCAATGAGAAGTTTACTTCTAGTCACCGATGTGGAGTTTGTAAACGGCAACTTATGATAGTGGATGAGTACGAGGAGGACGTAGTGGAGGAAGAGGCAAAGGGACAGAGGGTGAGAAGTATCTTCATTTGGAGTAGCATGCACATGGTTTTCATGCACCATCTTGAGAACAAGGTGAGTTTTCAGGGGCGAAGTAATGATGAGACCACATTTTATGAAGAAAAGGACAGATCTAAATTTTTTGAAGTCTTATGGGTCTTTTAGTAATTTTCCATTTTCTAGGTTGGTTTTGTAATTTTCCGTTTTAGGATTATTTTTGTAATTTGGTTATTGTCAGCTTACTATTTATGAAGGGCTATGGGATTAGGGAGGGGTGTGTTGAATTTTGAGAAAAGAAACTGTAACGCCCCGTTTCCGGGTGACATTACTTTTCCGTTAATTGTGCAGGCCCTGCAAGGTTCCAGTGAAGCTAACATAGAGCAAAACAGATAATTTCATAACAGAATTAACTTTATTCATCCTCCCAAGAGGGTACCAAAGCATAACAAAAGATAATCTACTAGTCTTTATTTCTAAACAACAATAAAGCAACTAAACCATGGAAGAAAACTCTCCTTACTAATCCTTGATTCAGAAATTAGCACTCTCCACTGGAAATTCTGACTCCTCGAAAGCTGGAGCCTCCTCGTACACTGGTTCAGTTTCTGTTAAGAACACATGGAAAGAATAAAGTAAACAATATTTGCAATAAATAACAATTAAATCTTTCATGCAACCTTAGTCCTAAACACGCCAACATCACTAAACATTAAACCAAACCTTTCTAACCAATGCGTTTCCAATCTGTTATTATGCTCATAATGTAAAGGGAAAGAGCGGGCTAAAGAACAACCTCGGGTTTCATCGATGAGCTCACCGGTGCCCTACATTTATTGGTCCAAGGTATTAATCAAGGAACACAATCTAATCATTCAGTTCTGTCAATGAGCGTAGTCTTCGCCACCCTTTCTAACTTTAATTAAGAGTTCCCAAACCCCATGTTGTTCTAACTATTTCAGTGTCTATCTCAACTATTCACTAATTCTATTCCTTATAAACTTTGCAGTAAGTAAAGTGCACAAACCAATATGTCGTTAGAGACAAGTCCAATATAACATTATTCCATAATTACTGAATTTGCACAATCCTAACAATAAGTTTATTTGTTAACCAAAACAATTCCATACGTCGATTTTTACGGGAAGGAAAATATATTTAATATGTTCTAAAAACAGTTCTAAAGATAATCAATTTGTTCAAGCATTTAAAACTAAAACAAAATTGTTTATGAAATGAAATAATTCCACTATAGGATCAGATTCGTATTTTTAGGCATCCGCGATGGGTTTCTAGGGTTTACCAGCCCAAGGGAATTTTCCATCAATCTCCGTAAATAGGACGATGGACCATGCTCATATAAAGTTTCACCAATCAGCCAAAATTTGATACCGAACCATCAGAACTACACATGTATAGTAAATACAGCATATAATGAGCCGAACAGGGGTAACTGCACCAAAACAACGAGTAATTAACAAACATCGGCTAAACACCATGAGCCACAAGCCGCAAGTATTAACGGGAAGCCAAAACAGCAAACCCATAACCAACCGAGCACCCTGGTAAGGAGGAAAAACCCCGGCGGCCAACCCTAGTACCCAATGGACCCGAATCAATGTGTACGAAGCTGCGACAAAGGTGTCGCCATGCTCGAATGATGTCTTTTCTATCATAGGGGATAAAAATCCCCTTTTTATACTAGCGAATCATCATTTTCTATTATCCGAAAATCCCGGAACCCTAGTTCTTTCACAAATCCAAAAGCAGGAAGGAAATAACGGAAGTTTAAAGCAAATATGTTTACCGATTGCGCAGAAAAACTAAGCCAAGAACACCCGAACAAATCAGATAAGAATCAAAAATAGGCCGAGAGAAGTCCATATAAAATTGATCTCGATCAGAAATTTGAGAAGAGGGAAAACAATTTTCCATGCCTCGGAAAACCTAAAAGTAGCTGTGCATAAATAAGAGAGGGGAGAGGGAGAGAGAAATCTTATCGGATGGGGAAAATCCCGAAGAATCCGCAACGGATTTGAGGTCGTTAGGGTTTTCGAAACCCTTGGCGGCGGCGTCGTCTGCTGCTCTTCGTTCGTCGCGCGAGAAGAAAAAAAGAGGGCTCGGGTCTGGGCTGAGGAAAATGTAATAGGGGAAGAGAGAGAAGCAGTGGGAAGAGTTTATTAAAGTGAGTTGGGCTTAAAAGTGGGCCTGGGCTTATGTAAAAAAATGAATCGTTACATCCTCCCCCCTTACAATAAATTCCGCCCTCGGAATTAAAAGTATCAAGACTTACTCAAAAAGATAGGGGTAGCGCTCCATCATCTCGTCTTCTCGTTCCCAAGTAGCCTTGCCTGGTGCATTACGATGCCATAAAATCTTCACCAAATTGACTGTCTTGTTCCTCAGATTCTTCTGCTGTCGATCGATGATCTCCACTGCTGCTGCTCGTACGTTAGGTCTGGACGCACTGAAATCTCTGAATGGTCCACCATGTGCGCTGGATCTCCCACACATTTGCGTAGCTGAGAAATGTGGAACACATTATGCACTCCTTCTAAGGATGGAGGCAGTGCAATCTTGTAAGCCACTTCTCCTACTCGTTCCAGGACACTAAACGGTCCAATGTAGCGTGGGCTAAGCTTGCCTCGTCGGCCGAAACGAATCAGACCACGATACGGCGAAATCTTCAAGAATACCTTGTCTCTTGGCTGAAACTCCAAATGTCTTCGTCTCGAACTGATCGTTCGTACCACATCAACTGCCTCTAATATCATCTCGGGTCCCATCAATTCTCGATCTCCTACATCGTCCCAGCTCAAGGGGACCGACGCTTCCTTCCATATAAAGCCGCAAATGGGGCCATCCCGATACTCGCCTGATGACTGTTATTGTATGCGAATTCCACGAGGTGCAAGTGATCTTCCCACAACCCCTTGAAATCTAACATGCAAGCTCGCAACATGTCCTCAAGGATCTGGATGGTGCGCTCTGACTGTCCATCTGTCTGAGGATGATAGGCAGTGCTAAACTTGAGATAAGTGCCAAGATTCTTCTGAAGGCTCTTCCAAAAATGTGATGTGAACCGGGTATCTCTGTCTGAAACTATGCTCACCGGTACTCCGTGTAGCCTCACAACTTCTTCCATATACCTCTTAGCAAGCACCTCTGTAGACTGACCAACTCTGAAAGGTATGAAGTGTGCGGGCTTCGTCAAACGATCCACAATTACCCATATAGCGTCGTTCTGCTTCTTGCTTCGGGGTAAGCCAGTCACAAAATCCATCGTGATATGCTGCCATTTCCACTCAAGAATAGGCAGTGGCTGCAATAAACCCGCAACTCTCCGGTGCTCAGCTTTCACCTGCTGACACACCATACATTTGGCCACGCTCCGTGCAACGCTTCTCTTCATTCCGTGCCACCAATAGTGCTGCTTCAAATCCTGATACATCTTCGTATCGCCTGGATGAACAGAATAGGGCGAATTGTGCGCTTCCTTCAACAACTCCTCTCAAACACTCCAATTGGTACGCAAAGCCTGGTGCCAAATCTCAAGGATCCATCTGAATGTATTGTGTACTCTGGTCACTGTCCTGCCATCACCAACTCTCTGATCTTCTGAAGCTTAGCATCTTCTGCCTGCACAGCCTTGATTCTGTCTACCAAAGTGGACTGTATGTGAAGATCCATCAATGAGGAAGCCAGTCCAGGGAGAATCACCTCAATCTCCAACTCCCACAACTCCTGCTGAAGCCTCCATTGAGTCGTAAGGGTAAGCACCGCTGGAAGTCGACTCAGTGCATCGGGTACAACATTGACCTTTCCTGGATGGTACTGGATATCAATGTTGTAATTTGCCATCAGTTCGATCCATCGCCTCTGCCTCAAGTCAGGTCCTTCTGGTCGAAGATATACTTCAAGCTCTTATGGTCCGTAAAAATCTTCACATGCTCTCCGAGTAGAAAGTGCCTCCAAATCTTCAATGCGAAAATAACAGCAGCTAACTCCAAGTCATGTGTGGGGTAGTTCTGCTCATGTTTCTTCAGCTGCCTTGATGCATAGGCTACCACACGTCCATGCTGATGTAGTACACATCCAAGTCCCTTGCCGGATGCGTCGCAATAAACCTCAAATCCTCCTGATCTATCTGGAATAGTAAGCACTGGCGCGGTAGTCAATCTCTTCTTCAGCTCCCGAAATGCATCGACACAAGTCTTAGACCAAATATAGATTACATCTTTCTGCGTCAGTCGGGTCATAGGTTCTGCAATCTTCGAAAAATTCGGAATGAACCTCCTGTAATAACCAGTCAAACCCAGAAAACTCCAAATCTTAGACACTGTCTTAGGTGCTGGCCACTACAGAACGGCAGCTACCTTCTCTGGGTCTACTGTAATCCCTTCTCCTGATACGACATGACCAAGAAATCCCACTTTCTTCATCCCAAATGCGCACTTGCTGTACTTAGCATACAACTGGTGTCGCCTCAAGGTCCCTAGAACCATCCTCAAGTGTACCGTGTGCTCCTGCCCGCTCTTCGAATATATCATGATGTCATCCAGGTAGACTACCACGAACTTATCCAAATACTCATTCAGCACTAGGTTCACAAGACTCATGAATACCGATGGTGCATTGGTCACACCAAAAGGCATTACCAAGAATTCGTACTGTCCATATCTGGTGCTGAACGCTGTCTTGTAAATGTCATCCTTCTTGACTCTCAGCTGGTGATAACCACTCTGCAGATCCAGCTTAGAAAAGATGCACGAACTCTCAAGCTGGTCAAACAGGTCTTCGATGTTTGGTAGATGGTACTTATTCTTCACCGTCACTTTGTTCAACTCTCTATAGTCCACGCATATCCTCCTGGTCCCATCCTTCTTCTTAACCAAAAGTATCGGAGCACTCCATGATGATGCACTAGACCGAATCCAACCCTTCTGCAAAAGATCGTCTAACTGAGTCCGAACTTCAACCAATTTTGATGGCGCTAGACGATAAGGATTCCTGGAGTAGGGTTGAGCTCCTGGCACTAGCTTGATCGAAAAATCCACGGCACGGTCTGGGGGTAATCCTGTAAGGCTATCCGGAAATACGTCTGAGAACTCCTGTACTATCGCCGGCCTCTCTGTAGCAGCATTCATAGAAGTCATCACATCATTCAAAAGTCTGGCTCTGTACTTCACTGGTCCTTCGGATCGGCTCCCGCTGACGAATTCAAATTTCGGGTGATTTGGGATCTCGAACACCACTCTCCTGCGTCGACAATCAGTTGTGGCATAAAAGGTCCCTAGCCAATCCATCTCGAATACGGCATCAAAACTCGGTATATCGATGGCTAAAAAGTCGGCATAGAGTTCTCGCTTGCATATGACTACGGGACAGTCTGGATATCCACTAGTTGTCTGCAACACGCCACCTCCCGTCTTGACGTCCCAGCCAGAGGTGAGAGGTGAAAGGGGAATAGCGTGTTGGTTGGTATTCGGATTCGTAACAGATGAAGGGATGGGGGGGCTGTCTCTTCGAAATGGATATTAAAATGGACTGGGATGAGGGTCAATTCTCAGTTGTTGAGACTATTAAAAGCTTTGGACTAGATTCTCACGGCCCTCATATTCAATGAAATCCTTATTTTTAGGCTCCCGAGCCAAAAAGAGCAAGGGCGGGTTTGCTAGCTACCAACACAACTCCTACGGTCGCGAAAACTATATCTAAGCATGCATCATACGATAAAACAAATTAAAAGATAAGGGTAAATTTGTACATGTAATGACCTGGCCTGTAGCCTCGTCCTCCTCAGCTGTCATGGTGAACGTTTGGCGCTTCGGAGGTGGGGCCTGTGGTCGTGGCTGCTGAAATCCCCGTCGCTGAGGTGGGGGTCCACGTTGAGTATTCCCTGCTGGAGCTGTAGCTGGTGCAGATGTCTGTGCTGGAGCCGCTGGTCTCTGTCCCTTCTCGAGACAGTCTCTGGCAACGTGGTCGTTTGCTCCGCAAATCAGGCACTGATTCAGTAGATACCTGCACTCCGACTTGACGTGCCCTGGCTTATTGCAATAGTGACAGACGGTCTGCTGTCTGCGCTGCTGTGGCTGCTGTGGATGTGGTGGGGCTGGCCTCTTAGAAGATGTCTGCTGAGCTGGTCGGGCCGCCTGTCGACTAGGTGGTGGAGGGGGACGTCTCTGAGGAGCACTCGCTTGTCGTTCCAGATCTTCCTTCTGTTGTACGTACTCATAATCTCGAGCTGCAGAGAGTACGTCAGTGTGGGTCTTCAGCTTGTGCCCCACTAGTTGCTTCTGAATCTTCATATTCAGCCCTTCCTAGAAACGCTGGGCTCTATCCCAAGGATCGGACACCACATTCTTCGCAAACCTGCAAAAAGACCACTTATTAGTAAATTACATACATCTATAGATTAACTGTATAAGTTGTAATACATACTTGCTGAGTCTGGAGAATTCAGCATTGTACTGTTCCACATTCATGGAGCCCTGCTTCAGGTTCATAAATTGAGCCTGCAGCGTCCTCTTTACTTCAGGAGAGAAATATAGATCATTAAACCTCTCCGTGAATGTGTCCCATGAAATTGGCTGGACCAATTGATCCTCCTCTGAATCCCACCATGACATAGCATCTTCAATCAACTGTAGCTTTGCCATGTCCATCCATAAATCTGGTGCGATCCGTGCTGCTTTCAGCATAGCAGCTGTGCGACGTAACCACTCTGCTGCTGCCAGTGGTCCCTCTGTCCCTTTGAAAACCGGTGGTCGCAGTGATCTAAATTGCTGAACTCCACCTTCACGTCTGTGCTCAGGCTCCCTTTGCTCAGGTTGCCTTTGCAAAGCCCTAACCATTTCTCGTAGAGTCTGGTCTGTAATCTGGATCGTCGCTACAGGTTGCTCAGTATTGTTATCCACATTATTCCCATTGCCGACGTGATGATTCTCGACATTTCCATTGTTTGCAGTACCATTGAGGATGGGGTCGACGTTGTTGTCAGCATTCCCGTTGTCGACTTGATTATTAGGTTGGTCTTCGGCGTCGTAGTTGTAGTCATTACCATAATCAACATTCTCATAAGAAACGTGATTGGCGTTGGAGACGTGGTTCATGGTTCCAGCTCTACGCCCATCACCGTGATTTCCCGCCAAGTCTGCATGCGAAACGATTGGATTACTCCCAGTACCACGTCGACGATGGTATGCTTTAGACATCCTGTATTCCAAAGAATGATGTCAGTCCAGCTGTTCATCTATGAGCGTTTCTGCTTGCTCTATACTGTTCACGAGGTGTCTCGCGGTGACCTGCATGGGCCACCAACTTGTAACGCCCTGTTTCTGGGTGACATTACTTTTCCGTTAATTGTGCAGGCCCTGCAAGGTTCCAGTGAAGCCAACATAGAGCAAAACAGACAATTTCATAACAGAATTAACTTTATTCATCCTCCCAAGAGGGTACCAAAGCATAACAAAAGATAATCTACTAGTCTTTATTTCTAAACAACAATAAAGCAACTAAACCATAGAAGAAAACTCTCCTTACTAATCCTTGATTCAGAAATCAGCACTCTCCACTGGAAATTCCGACTCCTCGAAAGCTGGAGCCTCCTCGTACACTGGTTCAGTTTCTGTTAAGAACACATGGAAAGAATAAAGTAAACAATATTTGCAATAAACAACAATTAAATCTTTCATGCAACCCTAGTCCTAAACACGCCAACATCACTAAACATTAAACCAAACCTTTCTAACCGATGCGTTTCCAATCTGTTATTATGCTCATAATGTAAAGGGAAAGAGCGGGCTAAAGAACAACCTCGGGTTTCATCGGCGAGCTCACCGGTGCCCTACATTTATTGGTCCAAGGTATTAATCAAGGAACACAATCTAATCATTCAGTTCTGTCAATGAGCGTAGTCTTCGCCACCCTTTCTAACTTTAATTAAGAGTTCCCAAACCCCATGTTGTTTTAACTATTTCAGTGTCTATCTCAACTATTCACTAATTCTACTCCTTATAAACTTTGTAGGAAGTAAAGTGCACAAACCAATATGTCGTTAGAGACAAGTCCAATATAACATTATTCCACAATTACTGAATTTGCACAATCCTAACAATAAGTTTATTTGTTAACCAAAACAATTCCATACGTCGATTTTTACGGGAAGGAAACTATATTTAATATGTTCTAAAAATAGTTCTAAAGATAATCAATTTGTTCAAGCATTTAAAACTAAAACAAAATTGTTTATGAAATGAAATAATTCTACTATAGGATCAGATTCGTATTTTTAGGCATCCGCGATGGGTTTCTAGGGTTTACCAGCCCAAGGTAATTTTCCATCAATCTCCGTAAATAGGACGATGGACCATGCTCATATAAAGTTTCACCAATCAGCCAAAATTTGATACCGAACCATCAGAACTGCACATGTATAGTAAATACAGCATATAATGAGCCGAACCGGGGTAACTGCACCAAAACAACGAGTAATTAACAAACAGCGGCTAAACACCATGAGCCACAAGCCGCAAGTATTAACGGGAAGCCAAAACAGCAAACCCATAACCAACCGAGCACCCTGGTAAGGAGGAAAAACCCAGGCGGCCAACCCTAGTACCCAATAGACCTGAATCAATGTGTACGAAGCTGCGACAAAGGTGTCGCCATGCTCGTATGATGCCTTTTCTATCATAGGGGATAAACATCCCCTTTTTATACTAGCGAATCATCATTTCCTATTATCCGAAAATCCTGAAACCCTAGTTCTTTCACAAATCCAAAAGCAGGAAGGAAATAACGGAAGTTTAAAGCAAATAGGTTTACCGATTGCGCAGAAAAACCAAGCCGAGAACACCCGTACAAATCAGATAAGAATCGAAAAATAGGCCGAGAGAAGTCCGTATAAAATTGATCTCGATCAGAAATTTGAGAAGAGGGAAAACAATTTTGCATGCCTCGGAAAACCTAAAAGTAGCTGCGCATAAATAAGAGAGGGGAGAGGGAGAGAGAAATCTTATCGGAGGGGGAAAATCCCGAAGAATCCGCAGCGGATTTGAGGTCGTTAGGGTTTTCGAAACCCTTGGCGGCGGCGTCGTCCGCTGCTCTTCGTTCGTCGCGCAAGAAGAAAAAAAAGAGGGCTCGGGTCTGGGTTGAGGAAAATGTAAGAGGGAAAGAGAGAGAAGCAGTGGGAAGAGTTTATTAAAGTGAGTTGGGCTTAAAAGTGGGCCTGGGCTTATGTAAAAAAATGAATCGTTACAGAAACTATTTGTGGGAGATCGCCGCCCGTCTCGACTAGAGCTTGGGAGAGCAGTCCACCTATCGAACATGGACAAGAGAGAGAGAGATCCTCTCGAAAGAACTCAACTATCTTTTGCTTTTGCTTTTGCTTTCAGCCTATTATTAATAAAAATCCTGCATTTCCCACATATCTTTTCTATAAAACCCTAAAAATCACATCTTTCCATTAAAAATCCCACATTTCCCTCAAAAGCCTAGTGTATCCTATCAAACAAATTCTGTGCCTAATGATGGAGAAGAAGTCCTATATATATGTTGCCTTTGCTTCCTCCGTCTCCAAATAACCGCCTATATTCTCCTTAACCTAACCCATGATACGTGAGAGAAAATCACGTAACAAACTTATGTTAGTTGAGAAAATCTCTCAGATACCTCAACTAATGGGTTGGGTATTACGGGGTCATGTTCAGTTTAATGGGGCCATTGAACAATACACTTCCAATCTGAAGCCCTTTTAGCCAACTAGATCACACACAAAAAGCTGAGATTGACATGACTTTGAAATTTGTAAAACTTCCAAACATGGCAAGAAAAATGGAAACTCTTAAGAGAAGTGCAAAGCATATTTTTTAGTTAAAAGAAGATTCAATTCTATTTTGAAGTTCCCTTTGAAACTTCAACGCCTATAGCTAAAGCATAAATTTGATGCTTTTACTTGATCCCCTCCTTTGGAAAGTCATAAATTGATGGCTTGATGCCTCGATCCCCACGATTGGTTTGCAGTATGCAGGTGTTTGTGTCTGCATGCTTTAATAAAAATGCAAGCTTTCATTCTTACAGATAAAAAATATTTCAATGTATTGTCTAATGTAAGCAATAATTGTATTTTTATGTGCAATTTGAAATATACCTTTTAAATTAAAAAACTAAAATGAATAAAATCATAGTATGAACTGTTACAAATAAGTGTAGCAAAAATTACAAGTTATCATGAACGTTGTTCTTATTATGTTACTGGTTTCATATTTTATGCAGCGATGAAGCAAGTTAGAGGGCTGCCTCACTTTCTCCTAGGGCAGTCTATGGGTGGTGCAGTTGCTCTTAAGGTTCACTTAAAGCAGCCAAATGAGTGGGATGGTGTCCTCCTTGTTGCACCAATGTGCAAAGTAAGGGTACTCTCTTACTTATTTTAACCTCATCATTCCTTTAAGCAGTTATCAATACTTTGTGTGTTTTTACTTTTTAAAGGTATATTATAAACTGAACTATTGCTTTGCCTCATCTCCTTTTGGATTGGCATTGCATTTATTTAGCTATAAATAATGCAGCATGTTTCTGCAAGCACATGGAACAAATTGCGTCATCATGGTCTGAATAATTGCATTAGTCGCGTCTCTCTCGCGTTTTTATCAATGCTTTACATGTAATTTACTTGTTTAGTATACAATGGAATATTGATTTGTGCTTTATATTCAGTTAGCTACATATAACACATCAAATTAATTTGGACTGATGTATGAAATGATGATGTGATCTTTACTATATATAATCTCTAAAACAGAGTGCAAGCTTTTGAAAGGTTGTCATGCCCTTAAAAAATCAGGAAATTATCTAGACTCCAAACAATAAATTATCTAGAGTGCAAGCGGTTTAATAATAATTATTTTGGTATTGTTTGATGTTAATAGTGATCCTTATGCCTCAAAAATGGGAAATTTTTTTGTCCCTCCCTTCTATGTGGCTTCTGTGCGTGTGCATGCAGAGGACGTGAATGTAATTTAGTGGGAAGAGATAGTGACATCTCTTTCTCCCGTATTTTGTTTCCAGAGTTTTCTGCATGCAAATGTAATTTAGTGGAAAGAGCTGTTACTTCTCTTTCTCCCCTCTTTTCTTTCCATCGATTATTCCATAATTTCTAGAAAGAAGCTGAATGCTATTACATTTCAATGTCTTTTCACTTTCTGGCTAGTGTTAATCTTAGTACTCTAGATGTGCTAGAATTACCAGAGGAATGAGGTCTGTTGTTTGGAGGAAGTTTTCTCAGCTTTCTCCAAATTTTCATGAAAGCATGGTAATGAATCATTTGGTTGAGAGAAACCTTCCTAAACTTGATAGCTCTATAGTCTAGGGTGGAACCTTGTGTCTTTCTTTTTCCAACCATAAGCTGGTCCAAATTAGTCTAGATGTGGATGAATCGATCGAGCACAAAAGCGTGCTTGTCATTGGCCAAGCTAACATACTTTTTGGCTTTTATGCCTAGCTTATTGTAAGATTTTAAATTGAAATCAATGGGTATTAGGTGGCATCTGAGAGATCTCCTTAGATAGGGGCCAAAAAGCCCATTTTCTACTTCTTCTTTGGATGATAGGCACCATGTGTGGTGACCTTGCATCGAGTTGTTGAACAGATAACTATTATTCAACAAGATTTTTTTGTGCCTAGATCTATAATTAAAGAGTATGCAAAAACACTGGATTTTTAGAGTATGCACATCTTAGGCATGGTGATTAACATGAATATTTCCGATTATCCAAAAGAGGAGTGAAGACGGTATTTCTTAGTTGCCATTCAAGGAGGTTTCCTCTGGTGCCACCTAACAGCCACTAATCTCATTATGGTCCAGAACGGAATCCTTATTTTTGATTTCCAACCCTTCCACTGCTCGTTCTCTTATGATTTTGAAATTTGACATTAATCCGCCAAATAGTGTAGGGGTGGAATCTTGACCTGACCCTAAACCCATACCGGACCTGAATTTTTTGGGTTTGAGTCACCTGTAATAGTTTATGGCTCACAATTTGGTCATCTGAACCCGATTAATTAACCAGGTCAGGTTAGGGTAAGACCCTTTGACCCAGGCTGGTCCAGGATAACATGTGTTTATATAGTATATTAAATTTATTCAAAGTTCAATTACACATCAAAAAATGGTTTGTGGTTATACCATTCCACGGTATGGATGCTTGATGGGCCGATGAAATCATATTTCATGTTCTTTTTAATTTTTTCTAAACGAACATTTTTAGGTAGAAATATGTTGGCATGATACTCCTTTAGCTCACAAAAACCTTTTGACTCTGTGGTCAGTGGGGTAATTCACGGGCTTGCATGCGGTTGATCACTGGTTCGATGCATATATATCAATTTTTATACAGTCGAATTAATCATATGCACTTGTCTTGTGAGATAATTAGGGTAATTAGGTTGGGTTTGGGTTTGCTAAGTACTTTTATCACTTACCTCTCCATAATGGTTTTTACCCCTTTCTTAAGAATTTAATCCCTTGGGTCTCTTCATCTTCCAACATCATTTCATTCCTTTAGCATCCTTTTCTTTTATTATCATCATCTGTAATCTTCATCTTCAAGAACTTAATCCAATGGCTTTCTTTATCTCCAAGTACCTTTTTCTGTTTTCCCTCTGTAATTTCCTTAACTATTGTTATGTGTAAATAAACACCCTAAAAGCCTAATTGTATGTGTGGGCGCCTAGCCCAAGAATTTCAAACTCACTATTTTGTGATAATTAAGGGCAAATGACAAATGGGCCTGGCTTAGGGTCATATTTGGCCTAGAGAGGATACACCGTGGGCTAATTTGTAGGACTCGGTTGCTAAAAATCCCAATGGCCTAAATCACTGTCTAGATTCTCTTGCCACCAAATCAAGAAAGTTAGAGAAGTCTAGAGGGCCCAAAATAAATATTGAGGATATCCCAGTACTGTTATACATATAAAAACTTTAGAAAATCAGATTATTCTTCTTTATCCATGATTGAGTTGAGGCGTAGGAAGATCTCCAAGGACGAGCGATGTCATAATTAAGGGCGGAGGTCTAATGTGTTGAGGAGACAGAGAGAACTCAAGGCAGATGAAGTTGCCAGGACTGGAGGAGAGAATTCCAAAAAAGACACCAATATTATTGATCAAACTTGAACGACGAAAGCTCAATATCGAAGTGATACATTTTCAAGGCTCTTCTAACCTCGAGGCTTAATATGCTGGAGGTAAATAAGTGTGATGGCTTGGGAGATCCCGAGGAGCTTGTTCAAAATTATAAGGCGGTGATGGAGATCCACAGGGTGGACAAACCTTTCATTTGTTGTGCATTCTAAACAACTTTAAAGATGGCAACACAGAAAGTGAAAAAGAAAGCTAGGAAACCTTACCACCAAAGGAATATGAGTATGAGGGATATGAGAGAGGATCGAGGACATTGCCTTCGGATTGACAGTTTGATGACTCCATTAGGCTGAATGGCCCATGTACAGTGGGATTGATGTATGCAAAAAATGAGAGATATTTAGTTTTGTGACTAAACCGGATTGAAGGGACAAGTTGACATATTGCATGTATCATTATGATCATGGCCACGAGTTCGAGTGTTTTCGGTTGAAAACATCGAGAACATCATCATGAGGGGTCATCTTTGAAATTTTGTTGATAAAGGCAAAAGCTCCCAAAGATGGTGATGCTAGAGAGTCTCGAGGAAGTTGGGCTAAGAAAGGCCCTATTGAGGCAACTCAGGAAACAACGGTGATCTACATCATTATTGGGTCCCTGCTATAGGAAGGCACTCATCATGGGTAGGAAGGTATATGTGAGGTTAATACACATGATTGAGCTCCTGAGGAAGAGTACATAGGCAAGAGGTGATTATTTTCACTAGAAATGATATGGGAGAATAGGGCTTCTTTATTATGATACTGTGTTTATAAGTAGAAATTTTACGAGGTCTGGGTTATGGGTAGATGTTAGCGAACACAAGCAGTTCATGTGATGTCAGATTCATTTTAGCTTTTGAGAAGATAAGGATTGATGCGAAGGAGTTGCAGCCATGCTTTGGCCCATCATTGGCTTAACAGGTCATACAGCACCAACAACTGAGATGATTAGTCTGCCAGTGACGTAGAGGAGAGGTCGAGGATCGTGACGAAGATGAGAAGGTTCCTTGCTATCAAGATAGGTTCGATATGCAATGAAATCATCAAAAATGCCATTAACGCATGTTGTCTCCCTAAATCCTTTGATGATTAAATTCACTCCTTAGGGGTTGGTCAAACTAAGAGCAATTAAGTCCATTTCGCTAATTGATCTCAATGAAGCAAGAGGAAAAACATAGAGCTTGCCATTGGAGTTTCTGGATGTGTGAGATGACCTAAAGGGGGAAAGGCTGACCCTAATACAAGAGGTTTTGAATATCATAATATGTGAAATGAAAGTAATATTATCCATATCGACTTAAATCTGGAAGGCATGAATCAGTTGGTGATAAGACGTTGCACCGTCACTTGCTGATATGCTAGGAATAGGCCTTAAGGTCATAGTTTCTTGGACTGAACTTGATGAAATCCTATAAAGCAAAAGAAGAGATGTAAGGGTAAGATGATGAGACATCTTGGGGTAAGTGGAGAAGCTCTTTATATCAAAGTTCATACAAGAAGCTCAGTACCAAAATGAGTGGTTAACATTGTCCTTTTAAAGAAGCAGAACAGAAAGTAGAGAATATGCATCGGTTTCACAAATTTAAACACGGCAAGATAGAAGGACAACCCTTCATTGTCTAGAATGGATTACTTTGTGGACAATGCATCAGGACACGAACTCTTGAGCTTTATAGATACATTCTTAGGATATAATCAAATCAATATGATTATGGTCAAGGAAAAGGTTTCGTTCATAATCAATTAGTAGATTTATTGCTACAAAGTGATACCCATTAGACTGAAAAACGCAAGAGCTTCCTATCTAAGGATAGTGAATAAAGCATTCAAGAAGTACATAAGGTGTAATCTAAAGGTGTATGTGAACGACATTCTGGTAAAGTATAAAAGGACATATTCAAGATCTTTTTTGAAATCGTTTATCTTGAAGATGAACAATATGTGTTGGTACCGTGCAAAATGTGCCTTTCTGGTAACATTGTGGAAATTCATTTGGTTCATAATAACTAATAGAGGGTTGAGGCGAATATAGAAAATGTTTAAGCTATCCTTAGTATAAAGAAGCTGACCATTGTTCGTGACTTGCATGGCTTACATGGAAGAATTACGACCCTCGAAAGGATACTGACAAAGTTAGGAGAATAACCCCATCCTTTTTAGTACTTCAAGGGGGTGATCATGTGGAAGAACTTGAACGTAAGATGATTGTATGTGATGATTAATGTAGGAAAGATTTCCAAGAACTTAAGGACTACTTAAGGAGTCCAATACTATTCAAAGTGATCCTAATTTTTTACATGACAATAGGAGACCTTTAGCTCAGTATTGATCAAGGAAGAATACCAAGTATTGATCAAGGAAGAATACCAAGTGTAAAAGATTATACACTAAGTAAGATTTTGAAAGGGGCCAATGTTTGATAGGGAAGACGATATATGCCTTGATCATCACTTCTAGACACATAGGCCTTTACTTTTTAGCCTAAAACCTTAAAGTATTCACTTATATACCTCTGAAGAAGAGCATTGAGAAGCGGTAGCGATCAAGGAGCGTAGATATTGCTAAATTGGGGTGTAGAGTAGGGTGAATTTGACCTTATATCACACGACCCATTATGTAACCCAACCATTGGTTAATTTCATGGTGGAATGCACAATACAAGGCCGAAGTCAAGAAGACCCTGAGGACAAACAAACTAGAAGAAAGGTCATTGGAAGGTCATGATGACGGGAAAGATGAGGAAATGTGATAATTAAGAATCTTGTGTTGACGAATCCTCGACCATATTTGAAAGTGGAATTGGTATAATCATTGTCCTTCTCGAGGGTCAGAAGGTGAAATATGCTTTGAGTTTTGACTTCAAAACCTTTAACAATGAAGTGAAGTATAAGGTGGCGATCATCAGGTTGAAGGAGAGGGTCAGAAGGTGAAATATGCTGTGAGTTTTGAATTCAAAACCATTAACAATGAAGTGAAGTATAAGGTGGCGTATCATCAGGTTGAAGCTATCTAAGCACTAAGAGGCAAGCAGATGATTGCTCCATGATTTCAAGCTCATCACTATATAAATTAAAGGGGAGCATGAGGCTTGAAAGGAGATGATGAAGAGATACTTGATGATAGTCAAATTGGAATTGTATTAGTTCAAAGAGTGGGAAATGAAGCACATACCGAAGTTGAGAAATGTTTGAGTAGACAATCTCTCCTAGTTAGCAGTAACTATTCATGACCTTGGGAAAATGACATATGTTGTGTTGGTCAGTCACTTAAGTACGTTGCTTGGGATCGTGTAGATAAACCGGATGCCTAACTAGATAGACCCAATTATCAAACATAAGGAAAATCTTTTTAAGGATAAGATCGATGTAAAGAGAATAAAAAGACAAGCTCTGAAGTGCTTATACGATGGGAATATTGTGGGGAACACCTTGATTGCTTTGATACCAAGTGTTGGGAATCGATTGGTAAGCAGAAAACGCTAGTGGGGTGAATAATGTTTAAAAAATATTTATAAAACCTCTAATATTTTCTACCTAAGAAATCAATTTGTGCAAATCTTGACCTAAAAAACCATAGAGATTCTTAATTTACAGGTTCTTCCAAAATATATGAATAAGTTAACTAGTGGATTATAAAATAAACTTGCAAGAATAAAACAAACACAATAAGCAATCATAAACACAAGATTTTATCCTAATTCGTGCAAATCTTGACCTACACACAGTCACCAAGTTAATACCACTTGAATTTCTGCTATTCACTTTTAAATCAGAAGAATAGTATAAACCTTTCTTTACACCACAGTTCGGTGTAATGAAATCACACTTGATCAAATATGAGTGTAAATCCTCTCAACAAACCTAAGAGAAATCTTTCCCCCTTACAAACCAAGAGAGAAGTATAATTACAATCAAGGTTGGAGGTCTCGGTTTCGGTTTTGGCCTTTCGAAAATTTTAGGGTTCGCTCATGTTTCATTTGTTTTGGCCGTTTCAGAGTTTCATTTTGTTTCGTTCATATCGGTAGTTTCAAATACTTAAAAACCTATCACATACTATCAAGAGAATCATGTAGATCATGTGGCACATGATGTGATAGATCAGGTGCACGGCAAAAAAGGCGGGCTCCACAGAAAGTACAAGCCCATGTGGGTGTCACACCCCGCTTCCCAAGTATGGATGGTGAGACGTGAGAAGGTCCGCTCGGACTTGGAGCTGTGAAGCTGCAGTCCGATAAGCGTCTGTGAATGATACCAATGGCAGATCCTTGCAATGCGATGAAACAACAACAATGATAAATAAAAGCAGACAAGAAACATCCACCAGACATCCAACAAATATTCCAAACATCACAGAAAAGTCACAAAGTACAAAGTCTGAACAAAAGGCCTAAAGCATGGCCGAAACATAGAATAGAGAGATATGTGCTACACACCGAAACCTAACAGCAACTAATGAAAGCAACAACAATTACATGAGACTCCAAGTGAGTCTAGGACTAGTCACCAGTGTCCTCAAACTCAGCCTCTGCAAGAACCTCGAACTCTACGTCCGCGTACTGCTCGTCCCCTGCAACTAACTCTGTCTCTAAACCTGACATGTGAGCCCAAGAAAAGAGGGCACATGTCAGCAAAAGTCTCCCAAGGAAAAGCGGATGACTTTTGTGCAATGATACAAATAAAATAATGCAACTAGCAATTCTAACATGATGATATGACATGACATTTAAGGAATGCAACAATTTAAAATGACATGATGGTAACAAGCATGTACGTCGTAGCAGAAACTACGAAAACACTATTTCACGATTTACGATCACTGATTTATCACTGTGTGCACAGAGTTTTCGTTTTTTTGGCTGAAGTGGCTGTATAAGCTCACTTCTACGCTCAAGCAACCGCTTAACCCTACCCCTCCACGTGTATATGGACTGGCGCCCATCTTCTGGATCACGAGCCAGGAAGTGTTATTGGCATAGGGTTGTGCCCGCAACGCGGGTGCCTAGCCTCAATAGTTAATAATTCTAATGTAGCGTGTGCTACGCAATCACGATGGAACAATTTGATGCATGACACGCCATGGTAATGAGCAGTTAAAAGTGCGTACAGTTAATTGAAAGTAAACGTGACATATCAGCATGAAATGATAGCATGGTAAAGGTGTCAGATCTAGCTTCATTGTCAAGCTAGATCTAGTAAGGGCGTCTAGGCGACTATCATTTCATCGCCTAGTCTTTTTTACGCTAGTACACAAAATTGGCCTAAAATATGGCCTAAACAATTACTGGCAAGTATCACTTGCCTGTTTCCGGTTATATCGGTTGTCGTGGGTTCGTCTCGACGAGCGTTACGCTATGGAACGACTTGTTCTCTGTTTTGATTAAACACATGTCTGAATTAGGTTCGTCCGCAAAAATTAAAATGTTAAAATAATGATCCGTTTTAGTAGGTTGTCTATACTAGGTGATTTTCATATCATATTATACCTTATTAATAATAAATGTACGGTTATCACCAACACATAAAACATACCAACACATAAAACACTGTTACCTCAAAGGTACACGCAATATTCATCTCCAAGCATAAAACTAAATGGTTGCAGTGGCAATTCTCTTTGGCTGATGTTTGCATTATATTTCTGTTTATTATGCTTTTCTATTATATTTTGTTTGTGTGCACGTTCATGGTGGCAGTATGAATGTATGATTTATGCATAAAAACATATGCCATTCTATAAATTCCTTGGTTTAGGCAGATAACACATCCCTTTATGATCAATTTTGAGGTAAAAGAATACGAATCCCATGAACCAACCAATCCGACTTGGTTGCAGTGCTGTAATCAGGGGGAAGAAGAAAATTTCATATTACTGAATAACTTACTGTTATTTAATCCCTACCAAGGTTTACTTTGTGTTTTAAACTAACAGCTGATGCTACCATTATTTATAGATATAAGAATTAATATTAAAACTAAATAATTAAAACTTATTCAGCCTTTAATAACTAACTAAAATATATGGGTTTATGTACTGTTCTGGATGCATTTAAGACATGCATATGAATAACGTGCAGTTGTATATGAAAGTAACCACTCACGTGTTTGGTTCGCGGACTGGCGGACGTGCGGCGCGGCTAGTGGCGGTCCGGGCAGCGTATGGTGGCGGGGTTGCGGCATGTTGATAGCGGACTGGGCTCGGGAGGAGATCGGAGAGGAGCAGTGGGCTGCGGGGTTGCGAGTTTCGAGAGGGGTTGCTCGGAGGTGAGGAGGAAGGCGCTGTTGGACTGGGGTTGCCGCGTGGTCGAAGAGAGGCGGCGGTGCTAGGCGGGCGTGGTGTTTTGAGGAGGAAGGTGGCGGTTTGGAGGCGCAGCTTGAAGAGGCTATGGGAAGGAGGTGCAGTGCGAAAGGGAGAGGAGACAAGGAGAGGCGGCGAGGTCGAGGTGTGCCTCTTGCGTGCGTACAGTTCGAAGAGGAGGAAAGCCTTGGGTGAAATGTTTTGGGTTATCAAAAGTTGTAGGCTGCTGTTATTTTTTTGTAAGGAGGAGAGAGAGAGACGTGGGGAGTGAGGGGTGATTGGCTGTACCGTTGGAGAGAAAGAGGGAGGTAGTGGGCTGTTAGGATTATAATAGATTAGGTTTTTAAAATTATAACAATATTAGATTTTGTTTTTAACCGATTTTGATATGGTCTTCCTATTTGAAAATGACAGCAAGGTAAAAGTGTTAACCATAATTAATTGAGGGTTAAGCTTATATTAAAACGTAAACCGCAAATTTGAATTTCGGAATTTTAATAAAAAGATAACTTAATAATTACTAATGAGGTTAATAGCAGATTGGTCCCACGACATCCAAAAATTGAAAAGAATATACCGGGACGATCACGCCTCCGAGAGGATCGTGAATACAGGGTCCGGTCACGCGTCTAAGCTACGAAAATACAATAATAAAAACAAATACAAAAATACGCACACGAATCAACATACGAACAAAAATACGTACGACCGGAAAGTGGCCGTTACAGTGGGGCGTGTACTTTTCACCTTTTTGTGTATTGGCACCTGATCAATTAGATCAGGTGCTATTTTTTTTCTACATTATTCTATACTATCAAATATTTTAAAAAATAAACTATTAAACAAAAACTATCAAATAATTATCAAATTTGTATTACTGATATATATATATTTGGGGTTTTAGCATATTCGTCCCTTAAATCTTGCGTATTTTGATATCCGTCCCTCAAATCTTCATATTTACCCTCAAGTCCCTCAAAAGTTAGTATTTAACCTTAATAGTCACTCTCACTAACTATCTGTTAAAATCTTAACGGAAATGGGAATATTCCGTTAAATTAAGGGACTATTAAGGTTAACGTTCAAAATTTAAGGGACTATTAAGTTTAAATACTAAATTTTGAGGGACTTGAGGGCAAATTAAGGTTAAATACTAATGGAATATTCCATTTCCGTTAAGATTTTAATAGATAGTTAGTGAGAGAGACTATTATGGTTAAATACTAACTTTTAAGGGACTTGAGGGCAAATATGAAGATTTGAGGGACAGATATCAAAATATGCAAGATTTAAGGGACAAATATGCTAAAAATCATATATATTTAAATTTGTATAATTCTATCAAAAATTGAAAATTCGTATTTTCTTGAATTTAGAAAAGTTTTACTATTCATGTTACTCATTTTGCTAAATATATCACATGTTTTTACAAGTTTACAATTCCATTGCTAAACGATAGTGGCAAACGTATAAATAAATGGAACTGGTTAGCAAAATATGTAGGTGAATAGCAACAAAAAAATATCAGCCATCTATACACCATAATTTTGCTAGTCAAATTACACATTTTGATAAATGTTTTACATTTATTTACAAGTTTGCGATTATTTTTCAGTAAAATGTTTACAAGGGGATGTCAAACTTGTAAATAAATGTAACATGTTAGCAAAGACCTATAGTTTGACTAAAGCACTCATTTAAAAACAAAACGAAGGGTAAATAACGTTCCATCGGGTGCATGGTTTTGATTTCAAAGTGCTGGAGTGTTCATTCGGCTTGATCCTTTGTTCGTCGGCTCTTCCAGCATGCTCGATGGAGGTGGCGGTGCGGTTTGTCGCTCCTCCAGTGTTTCCAACGCGTGGTTCATCGGCTCTTCGTTTCATGACATGATTTTTTGAGGCGGTGGGCGGGATTAGATCGAGGTGAGATTCTTCATCATCTTGTTTTTATTTCTTTTTCTATCATTTTTCTTTTCTTGTTTCTACTGTTGCTTTCTTTGTTTTACACTCATATGTTGCTTTTTTGTGTTCTTCCTCCATTTCATGTCGATACCTTACGTATCGGTCTCGTTGCGATTTGAGACCGATATGATACAGACGATACCAGGTTGTATCGTCCGAAACCTATCTCTGTACTTAAAACCTTTGTAGTAGTTGAACAACCTCTTATAGCCAACGATTAAGCACACGTGTAGATGTGAGGCTATTAGGATTTGGATCTCTAAAAAGATGTAAAAATATAAAGCTGAGGAGATCTAGAAATGACCAAGAAATCAAGTAAAGAACTGTGTGTATGATGGCCAAAGTTGAGGGGGTTTTGAAGGCTTTAAACACAAAATGGTTTTTCTTACAAAAGTATTGATCTTTGTTATTCAAACTCTGGAAATCAAACTATATTTATGATCAAGAAATCTATAAATAGGATTTTCGAAAATACCCTCAAAAGGGCTAGTAATGGTTAGTTACGGATTTTCAGTTTTGTCCATTGGTAACATAGTCGACTAGTGAACAATAATTAGTCATCTAATGGCTCATTAATCGATTGCCTCTAGTCGACTAATCAGTCATGTTAGAAAATTACAGTACTCATTGGTTTAAATTAGTCGACTAGTGAACATCTGTTAGTCGATTAATCAAGTAATTAATCGACTATTAGTTGAACATTGGTCGACTAATCTGATATATTAACAACTATTATTTTTCAAGTTTGATTAGCTGACTAGAAGTCAGTGATTGGTCGACTAATAACCTAAAATTTATTGTTTTGTCCTTAAAAACATAGGACTTCAAATCAAGTTGGAGCGTGAGTCTATATCCATACATGAGATTAAGTTTGAACCTGAAACTGAGATGAAGCTACCACTAGAGATAATTCCACACATTGATCATATGCTAGCACTCAGCTTGAGGACATCGCTTGAGGAAATTGAGTACATCGCGTTTGTCATGATAGATTCTCTACTCCCTACCAATAAGAATGTTATATATGCTTTCATTTCTTATATTATTTGGGACAACTTTTCAGAAGATATTCATCTACAAATCTATACCCTATTACACTTCAAAGTTCATGGACAGATCTTCTCTAATTACAAAAGACGGTTGATTTCTACCCGATTGTGATATTTTTGTCATCATTCACCAGATGGTGAAGTTCTCAAGCCAGAGAGGATAATTAAATTGAGAGTCTTTTATTTTATTTCATTTTAGGTTTATATTTGATTTGAGTCCATTGAGTATTTTAATTATTTTGAGTCTTTTGGTTATTTTATTTAGGATAGAGTTTGAGTTATTTTGAGTCTTTTATTTATTTTAGGTCTTTTAGTTATTTTAGAGTTTTTATCTTATATTGGATGTTGCTTTTGAAACCCAAGTTGTAAGCCTATATAAAGGCTACAAACTTATTTATTTGTGATAGATGAACGAAGAATAGAAATTTTTCTGTTTCTTCATAAAAATCAAATCTTTTGAATTTATGGACGAGAGTAGGCTTTTGTGGCATGGGTGATAGATCCAAAAAATTCCGCGTGCTAGGTGGACGAGTCGGTGATTGTTAAATTTTCAGGGTGCGAGAACTGAAATGTTATCAAATTCCTATCTTCCGTCTTTCCTAATGTCCCACAACATCCCTTCCCGCTTCCGTCATGCGCCACTTGCAGTCAAGGGTGCTAATGAATATGGATTATCAGCTTCATATCGGATTTCATAGTCAGTTTTGGAACATGGATATTTGTATCCGATATCCATTTAAAATATGGATATGAACATGCTAATGGAAAAGAAACCGACATTTCTGAATACATATCTGACTATACCGAATGTATCCAGATGCATGTATATTTCAAGTAAATAAAGTATTTCATGTTGTGGTATCTTAGATAAACATCAAGTTCATGGTATTTTATTTGATATTAATATTTTTTGCATGAAAAACATTAAAACTGACAGTGTTGGAATTGGGTATGCCCATGACGGGTTTAACCTCGGGGTAAATTGCAATTATAATATTAATTAAGGGGTTATATGTAAATTAAATTAGCCTTTGTGGATAATTGTAATTTACAGAAATTCAGGGTTCTCAATGCAAATAGTTTTTATAACTACCCTACCTTTGAATCTGTACGTTATGTTTTCAACCTTAAGTAACTTCCTCTCATTTGCTTCCTATTTATACCCCTATTACATGTGAGAATTCAATCAAGAGAATTGAATACGTTTTCTCCTCTCCCCCAACACATACTGAAAGAAGAAGAAGAAGAAGATCAAGAGGTAATCTTGGTGGTGAGAAGAATTTGGTTTTCTTCAATGATTCCAAATCCGATCTGACGTGCTCATCTATTCCGCTGAAATCAGGTGATATCCCCATCTCTTCGTCGAAGATGAACAACATTGGTGTCAGAGCGTTCTCAGCCACCGCCCCAATGTGCGTCTCTACTCGTGTGCAAAGGGGGATCCGCCCTTTGCCGTCAGTCGCGGGCTCCACCCCTCTGGCCTTTGCCGCCGTCCTGCCACTTGGAGTGACCGCTACGGCGATGTCCATGCGATGGGTGGATGGGGGGTCTACGCCGTAGAGCATGCTCGGAGTGACCGCTCGGAGTGACCGCTGCACAGTGTTGCCTCTGCTCTGAGGGGGCTTCGAGGGGCTTTCCCCCTCCGTGCTGAAGCGGCCCTCCGCCGTGGATTCGGAGGATGTAGGGATCTGTCCCTACTGAGTTCGATCAGAGAGAGAACTCTGCCTCGACACTCGGTTGAAGAGGGACACAACCGCACTATGACTTGGATGAGGTTATGGCCCTGCGGATCTGGCCCTAGGGCGCCGCCGCTATTCTCTGCAACCTTGCGTCGCCTTGTGCGGCCTCCTCGGCTCGGATGACAATAGAGTGCTCCACACCTATACCCTGAGGGGCTCCGCCCCTACACCCGATCGAGGGGGTCCGCTCCCCTGCGCCCGAATGAGGGGGGCTCCCTCGCCCTAATCGATCGAGGGGGTTGCGCCTCTCCCTTTGCATTCCATCAGAGGTGCTCAGCCCCATTACCCTTTTGTTTTATTTTTTTTGTTTAATACCACTTTCAAGATCAAAAATTGCATACAAATTAATTATTGCATAAAAATTCTTTTAAAGGAAGAGTTGCTAGTTTGCACACACATTTCAGATGTGAAATATTGCGAAAATTGTTATTTGCAGTTTTATTTCAATGGAAGTATTACACTTGATTTAATATTGCATATAATTCATTTTAAATGAAAGTGATGCAAAAAGTTGTTATTTGCATAAATGATTTGCAGAATTTATTTCAAAAGGAAATAAATTGCAAATAATATAATGATGGCATAAATTTTCTTAAGGAAAATTGCTGCAATAATAAATTTGATAATTAATTAGTTTGATTATAATTATTTTATTTAAATTGTGTCAATTGTTATTAATCATGTAATCAATTAGTTTGATTATAAGATTTTATAATGAATAATTGCAATGAATATGTTATTCATTTGAAATTTGTTGCTAATGATATATGGCATATTTTGAATGCATATGTTGCATATTAATTATCATGCATATTTTTGTTATAAGTTTTTTTCATGAGTTAAATTTTTTCTAAATGAACCTTTAATGTTATATGTTAACATTTAATTTGGCAAGTTTAGTTTGCTTAGTTTTATTATCAAAACCATACCAAATTTTTATAAATAATGTCATAATAATATTTTATGAGAATATTATTGTTGTAAAGGAATGTGTTTCTTATTAAATTTATAATTTATAGTCTATGTGAATATATATATATATATAATTAGTGGGAGTAATGTTGTGTTCTGATAATACGATATGGACTTATATTTTTTCATAGTGAACAAAATATAAGTGTGAATATATATTTTTGCAAATGTCTTTAAGATAATGATGAATTTTTAGTTATGGACGATGATTGAGAATTTAATGAACGTTCGACTCCATTCTATTAACTAAATCATTATTATTAAAGACTAAGCTGATGGAGAATATATATAATTTTTGGGCATATAACTAATCTTCTGATTGTCTGTTTATTTCAGGTTGTTACTGGACCAACCTACATAATGGCTGGTACCAGAAACATAATTGTCGATCTTAACAAAGGTGACCGTATCAATGGAGACAACTTCAATGTCTGGAGTTTTTGTATCAAGTATGTCTTGGAGGAACAAGAAGTCATTGAAGCCATTAATCATAAGTTGAAAAATCCTGTCGAGGGAAACGCTGCCCATCACAGACGTGCGGTTGAGACTTACAACGAATAGAAGAAAAAGGATGTCACTGCGCGTGGTATACTTGTAATGTCAATGAAGAATGACTTGGCTTGTGAGTACAAGGACTATCCTAAAGCCAGTGACCTGTGTAAGGTCTTAAATGATAAACTGGGAGGAACTTCTGTGTCAAAGTTAAGGCAGTTTACTATTAAGTTTGATACTTATAAAATGAGTTCCAATCAGACCATCTAGCAACATCTTCGGGAGATGTCAAGAATGATTAAGGAGCTGGTTACTGCTGGGTGCAACCTCACTGATGAACAACAAGTACAGGCTGTGATTCGCTCGTTGCCGGTTCATGGAAATATATGAAAGTTAACTTGACATATAATGAAAGTGTCAAGACTTTCGATGATGTGGCACATCACGTGGAATTGGAAGATCAAATGATATCTTCTCTAAAACCACAATCTTATTCCTACGTGTCTGAGTCAAGTACTAGGAAAGATAACTTTAAGAGGAAGATGTTCTGGAAGAAGAACAAAGGCAAGTGTGCAACTTTCAAATTCAAAGAGCCGAGGAAATTTGATGAGAAGAAAAAGAAAAAGATAAATGTTGATAAGCTGAGATGCTTCAACTGCCGTCAGAAGGGACACTTCGCTCGGGATTGTCCTGAGCCGAAGAAGGTAATTTCTGATTCTTTTTATGTCTTATCATAGTGCATATATGTCTAGTTCTGCTCTGCTTATTGAACCTAATCCTTGGTGGGTTGTTGATTCAGGAGCGACAGACCACGTAGCCAGAGAGAGTCTACTATGTAGAGCACCGCCATGTTCCTAGTGGAACAAAATGGGTATATGTGGGAAACAACAAATAGAAGTAAAGGGAGTCGGTACGTGCAAAGTGGAATTGCGCGGAGGACGAATTTTATTATTACATGATGTGTTGCATACTCCTGATATTGGGCAGAACTTGGTTTTTGTGATTTCCTTAGCTAAGTTTGAATTTGTTTTGTTGTTTGATCAAAATTGTTTGCAAATAAGTTTGTATAATGAATATTATGGATCTGGTTCTTATTTTAATGGATTGACATTTTTAGTACTAATAATTGTTCTTCTGGATATATGTTAACCACATATTCGTCTGAAACATATGACAATGATGCATTGTTATGGCATGCTAGACTAGGTCATACATGGAAAAAGCCAGGATAGAACACTTGGCTAAAGAAGATTGTTTGGAATCTCTTATCAAAATAAATATTCATGTATGTGAACCATGTCTAGCAGGTAAGATAACTAGGAAACCATTTAGCAAGGCAATACAAGCTGACTCTCCATTAAAACTTATACACTGATATTTGTGGACCCATGAGTGAGGGCAAGACATGGTGCCCATATTTCATTACATTCATAGATGACTACTCTCGATTTGGAAAGGTATATCTTATACCCATAAATTCGATGCGTTGGATTGTTGTAAATTATTTCTCAACAAAGTTGAGAATCAATTGGATAAAACGGTTAAAAGCTTAATGACGGATCGAGGGAGAGAATATCTATCAGATCAATTTAAGGATTTATGTAATGAAAAAAGGGATTCTAAGACAACATATTACTCCTAATATACATCAACAAAATGGTGTGGCTGAGAGAAGGAATAGAACGCTCTTAGAAATGGTTCTATGTATGATGTCACTAGCAAATTTACCAATTAAATATTGGGGAGATGCATTGTTGACAACAGTACAAGTTTTGAACCTAGTACACTCCAAATCGATTAATAAAACCCCATATGAACGATGGACTAGTAGAAGTCCAAATTTAAATATCTTAAAGCCATGGCATGTACAGCTTATGTACATGACACTTCTCATAAGCATGTGAAGTGGGACCTAGAGGAAAGAATAGTATATTCATTATATACTTTGAACACTCAAAAAGTTATGTTTTCTTGTGTGAGCAAGAAGACGACACTGTCACAGAATATGAATCAAGGGATGCCACGTTTTTTCCTAAACAATGCGAAGTCAGAAATGAAGATGATCTCCATGAGTTGGAAGATCTAGACTTCGTGAGTATTATGTCATTTGAGATACAAGAGAATACTTCTCGAGTCCCTGAAGTTAGTGGGAGCATTATGTCCGAAAGAGAAGTAATTCAAAATTCTCAGCTTGGTGAGGCAATTGGGAGAGGCAAAAGAGTTAAGGTTCTCCGACGTAGATTTGAGATCGAAGGGTAAGCCCTAATTGCTGTACCTCAAGATGACGAGGAACCTCAGAGTGTAGAAGAAACTCTATCTCGTCATGATCGTGATTATTGGAATAAAGCTATGGAGGAAGAGATGGATTCTATGAAAGTTAACCAAGTTTTGGAACTGGTTAACTTACCGTCTAATCGAAAAACAATTGTGAATAAGTGAATTCTCAAGATAAAAAGAAAGGCAGATGGATACATTGAAAGATATAAAGCTCGTTTGGTGGCAAACGGATATACCCAAAAGGAAGGTATAGATTACGAAGAAACTTTTTCACCAGTCGTTAAGTTTGCCTCTAGTCACCTTATACTCGCCTTAGTTGCTAACATGGATTTAGAACTTCATCAAATGGATGAAAACAACATTTCTAAATGGTGAACTAGATGAGGAAATCTATATGGATCAACCAGTAGGTTTCATTGTTAAAGGCCAAGAAAATAAAGTCCGTAAATTATAAAAATATATATATGTCCTTAAACAAGCATTTAGGCAATGGAACCAATGGTTTCGTATAGGTGTCACCTCATTTGGTTTCGAGATGATTGAAGAGTATCATTGTGTTTATGTGAAGCAACATAAGAACAAAATTTTCATCTTGACATTGTACGTAAATGACATTTTGTTAGCTAGTAATGATATGTAGTTTCTGATAACCATAAAAGCATGGTTATCGTCAAACTTTGAAATGAAAGACATGTGTGAAGCGGATTATATTCTTGGTGTAAAAATCCGAAATCGTTCTAAAAGATTTCTTGTGTCGTCGCAAAAAACATATATCAATAAAGTATTAGAATGATGCAATATGTCTAAATGTAATCCAGTTGAAACACCAACTGTGAAAGACGATAATTTAAGTCTGGATGGTTGTCCTAGTACGACAGACGAAAAGAGCAAAATGTCAAGAGTGCCTTATGCAAGTGCAGTTGGTAGCTTAATGTACGGTATGTTATGTACAAGGCTAGACATATGTCATGCAGTAGGATTGGTAAGTCGTTATCAATCAAATACTAGGCCTGAGCATTAAAAGGCTGCGAAGCGGATCATGAGATATTTAAAGGGAACAGTCAACTACAGTTTGTGCTACGAATGTTCGTCCACTAAACTAGAAGGTTACACTGATGCAAATTATAGGAGGATATAGATGAGAGGAAATCTACAGCATGATATGTTTCTTGCTTGGAGATTGGACCATATCATGGTGCAACAAGAAACAAACTTGTGTAGCTCTATCAACCATGAAAGCGGAATTTGCTGCTGCTTCACTATTAGTTCAGGAAGCTATTTGGTTGCGACGGTTCCTACAAAATTTGGGTGTTAAACAAGAACTAGCAATTGTCTACTGTGACAATCAAGCTGCTATAGCTTACACCAAGGACCCAAAGTATCACGCACATTGTAGTTGAGAAGATATTTTCTATCAAGTATATATCTACGCACAAAATGGTTGCTGACAGGGGTGGATGCACTCTTGGGCTGGCCCGAGCTACAGCCCGGGTCAGTTTTGGGTAAAACCTAGTATATGTATAAAAAGTAACCCATGACCCAACTAATTAGCACATGCTTAAAATGTCCAGCCCAGGCCCAGGCCCAGGCTTGGTTGAGATCCAATACGCTGAGATCAGGCAAATTCTGTGCTAGGGCTTCAAAATTTTTAGACTTCTCTCTTCGTCGAATACTCCCCCTTCTCAAAATATTCTCACCTGCCTCCACCAAAATAGAAGAAATCAATCGAAACTCCATTTCTCCAGCAAAATTCTTTGTGATGTGAGAAGAAGTGGTAGTCTAGGAGCTTGAAAATCCCATTCTCTAGCTCCCTCCCAGTCTCTGAATTTCGGAGGTTCCAGGTTCCAGTGGTCGGTGAGGATCGTCAACAAGATGTAAGCAGTTTTTTTGATTTAGGGGTTTCTAATTGTTTTAGGTTGTTTGATGAGCTGGTATTGTCTTCCTTGAGAAAGTTGCACTAAATAAATTGACGTCGTTAAGTTAGCGATGGGGACCAACAACTGGTTTCTTTGTTTATCTTTATCCAAGAAATGCACCAGTATACCTTTGAATTTGAGATCCAACTTCTACTCTTGGAATACGTAGTTTATTGTTATAATTTTTCTTGAATCTGTTAAATTTAGAGTCCGAGCACAAAAATGAGATGTTTCTAATAAGAAACAGAGCCTGAGTTTTCAATTTTGAGCGGAGAAAATAGCTAGATGAATTGAGATTTAGATTTTCTTTCAATTTTAAGTGAAAAAAACTAAACATGATTTTTCAATTAGATTGTTATTTACAAGTTGAGGACTGTGTTCCGCCTTTTCAAAATATAGATCCTTTCCTTTTCTAGACTAGAGATGATTCTCCTATGATTGCACTATAAGCTACACACATTCGACTGATTTCTTTACACACTCACATAGCATTTTATAAGTCTATTGTGCTTCGTTGAAAAGATAGGATGGATTATATTTTGAATTCCATGCTTTGATGAATTAAAGCTACTTCATTGATTAGAATGTAAATTTAATATGCTTCTTCATAATTCGATTTCATTTCTCTACGATGAATATTCTCGAAACAGTTAAGCTAAAAATTGCATGATTGATTGAAGACTGAATCACTAATTGCATGATTGTGTGATTAATGATAAGTTTTCATGACGAATTGTAATTCAAAAGGATCTGGATAACCCACGACACTTGAGTAGCATTGATTAGAAATTCTGACACTAATTCACGTCCCGAATTCTATCTTTTTCTTTTTATTTTGTATATAGCCAACAACGATCTTTGATCGTGCTTTGCATTCCATCGTGTTTACGTGCGTTTGCAGAAATCCAAAAAACATAAGAAAAAAAATCAAAAAATATATAGTTCCTAAATAAAAGGCCCGAGGGGTTCTTCGTAACCCGATGCCCTAAGATCACATGGTCTAGGATCCATAAGCCGCCCTTTATATATATTGAGTTCATTTCGTGTATATAAATAAAAAATGTGTATAGTCAAAAACAATTGTAAAAAGAAAAATCACGTATCCTTACCCCATTTTCTATATAGAATAGTGACATGTCAATGTCGAAGATTTTTAGGATTCATGAAAGGGTTTACTGTGGTGATTTCCAAATCCGATTGAATTTACTATCTTCTGTTATGAAAAATCAATTAAAAATGTTTTACCTTGCATGCCTGAAGGATTGATCTTGACATTATACGCTGGATAGAGAATGAGTTGTGGTGACTTGAATTCGAATTGTGGACCTAGTATATTAATTACAAGCTTTGATAGGAATCTCCCTCTAATTTCATATCATTTATTCGATTTCGAGTTCGCTTTATTCGTTGAAAATCCATGCTATATACCCAATGCTAGACTTGATGCAATTCTTGTGAGTCGTGCATTTTTAATTGCTAGGTTGAAGTGTTGACGCGTGCTTATGAGATGAGATGATTTAGTCGCATTTTCTTGACTCTTACTTCTTTTTTGCTTTATTATCTTTATTCTCCGGTGAGCTTTTAATTCGTCTTCCTTGAGGACGAGTACGCGGTAAGTTTGGGGGATTTTGATGTGTCCATATTTTCCTTATTTTTATCCCGCATTTCCATAGCATTTTGATCGCCCAAAGTTCACATTTTTATATTCTATCGAGCTTTTCGCGAGATATTTGATTTTTGCGTTGTTTCGTGGATTTTCAGGAACTTTGGCGCGATTCGGAGCGATAATTGATGATGGACACAGATACCTAACGTCGGAGCTCACGTCGTCACATTTGACGACTCAAAGGACCTGAGGAAGGGAGGAGCAAAGAATGAAGAGAAAGTAAGGAGCAAAGTGAAGAAAAAAGAAGAGAAAGAAAGGCCAGCAAGAGTTTCTAGGTCGCTCGGTCGAGCGTGCCACACGCTCGACCGAGCTGAGATCTCGTAAAGGAAGAGAAAATTTGCAAGGGGCCGCTCGGTCGAGCGACCCACCTCGCTCGTCTGAGCGACCCTCTGCAGACGACCCCTAAATTGGCCTTGAAACTCTTTGCCTAATTCGCTCGGTCGAGCGGATTTCCCGCTCGACCGAGAGGCATCTCTCCCTGACGAGCTAAAATAAGAAGCAATTCACTGCCTAATTCGCTCTGTCGAGCGGCATTCGTTGCTCAACCGAGCGACATCCTTGCACCCAAGCCAGGAGCTGAAGCCCCAAGATGGCGCTCGGCCGAGCGACTCACATCGCTCGGCCGAGCGACTCACATCGCTCGGCCGAGCGACTCACATCGCTCGACCGAGCGGCCTCTTCTCCAGAGCGCCCAGCGGGAGTCACAAGGGACGCGCTCGGACCGAGCGTGTCGTCGACAGCCTCCAGAATAGGGTTTTCTTAACGGGGGTTAGGGCTAATTTTTGGGGAACCTGCGAATTTTGGGGTCTTGTATATAAGTGATCTGTAGATTAGGTTAAGCTTTCTTTACCTCAGCCATCACTTGGAGAAAGGAAGAGTTTTTGGTGTTTAT